>CAIGRN010143706.1:0-10045 GCA_903798345.1 Fraxinus anomala
TTCAAACAACTTCATTGAAATCTCCTTCCCAAATTATCCTTTTCCCCAAATCACCTTCATCTCCCGTGTTTGTAATCTGCCTTTTTATTTCCTATTGTCACATGGAATTTTAAATTCAAATACAAGCCAGAAATATAGAGAAAAAACGTCCTAAGAGCATCTTCAAAAGATTCTTTAAACATGGGTTGTTCTCTATTTTAAAGAGTCAATATTTAAAATTATGCTCCAAGAGACTCTTTAAATTAACATTTTAATTTAGAAAGTGGGTTTGATTCTCCAAATTTGAAGAGTTAAACTCTCTCTCTATAATTAAATGCATTTAAAGTGTTTCAATTTTCAATGTAGGAAAACAAAAAAGTAATCTAAATAAAAGCTAGTCAAAATAAAAAATTAACAAAAATAATAAATATTTTTCGAGAGTGGTAAAATTAAATGTTAAATATAAAGAATTTGTTGGAGTACTTCAAAATTCTAACTCTCTAAATATATAGATTCTCTCCAAATGATAGAATATATTTTTTAAAAACAGAGAGTTTATTGGAGATGCTTTAAGGATGTTCATAAATCCAGTATGGAGAAGTGTGAGGGGTTCAAGACAAATGGGGCAATCAAGCACATCAAGGTTCGATAATATCACATAAAGCTGCCTATATGTTCTCTTCTTTATACGAAGATTCATATGCTTCTTCTTCTGCTTCCACCATATGTTCTTTTACTTTTTCGTCAATGATTCCACCAAAGATTTCATCATCATTAAATATTCATAGTTTCCTTCTTTGTTGAGGAGAAGCACATGTTGTGGCACATGAGGCCGCGGTGGGGATGGAGAATCGAGGCTTCTTGGTGAAGGTTACAAAGGGCTGATATTCGTGCAAAATCAGCAAGCGTATGGAATCATTAACAAGTAATAGAATTGATGAGTTGAGAGTTATTGTCCCACGGAGAATAAATTCAACTCAAGTTTACTAATTATGTATGGAATTCGAATTGTATAAACAAAAGATATTTGATTTTTATGATTAATCTAAGAAAGACGTAAAAGTTTGGTTTTTATCAAATATGAAAGATTGTATTGGATTTCGAATTTGTCTATTGCTATCTACTTCAATTCTTGATTTATAATCTAGTTCCGCTCATGCATTTTTGACAATCTAAGATATATAATTTTCTTTCCAAAATAAATTAAATATATCATAACCACGATATGAATCTATTAGTAACTCGAATTCGAATGATTAAATTGCATTAAACTTTAGATTATCTATATGACTTCACACGTAATAAATGTTATTCCTAACATTTATTGCACATGTGTTAATTTTTTCGTATTCTAAATTTATTGTGAGTCTCTCAATACTACAACAAATAACTAATTATCTAATTGGTGACCAATTAATAAAATAATGTAATGGGTATGCAAAATTAATCAAGAANTAAACTACTAGTCTCGAATTAAAACAAATAAATAATATGGTTCATCTTTATCCAACACAAAAACAGATTTAGCCTAGCATATTAATATATAAATTACAAGAAGAATAATGGAAAAATATCACCCGAATCATGATAAAATGCAAAAGATGTTGATCTTTCCAATGTTGAATTCTTCAAAATTTTAATGTAATTGGCTTCAATTCCTTATTAGGACTTGATCTCCTCATTTGGAATATAGTAATTGATCTCTTGTTCTTGATGAATTTGATGTTATTATTGTGTATGAATTGGCAATGGAGAGTTTTTCAATATGTAGCCCTTGTTTTGTATTTATAAGGGCCATAAAACATATCAAAATCGCGTTTAATTTGAGTTCCAAAAGAGTTTGAATTGCAAAAGGAAACTTTTGATTCATTTGCGGAAATGGCCCCCATGCGCATGGCATAACTACGATGCATGGGCCGTTGAGCCAAATGGCTCCTGGGGTCAAATTTTTGGTGCCTTGCACGCTCGAAGTTCTGTTTGCTTCATCTCATAGTAATTTTTGGTATTTTGGTCTTAACTTTCTTTCCTGATATTCAATCGAGGTGATTCAAAGTGCGTTGAAAAGACAATTCAAAGAGATATAATTCTTCTCGAAGTACAATATTTCGAATTCAAACGTTTGCTATTCGAAAATGAGTATCAAATTGAGGCTAACAATTCGAAACATAACTTTTTCAGATGAAAATTAATTTGTGAAAATATTTCAACTATATTTCACTCTGTTGACTTTCAGTTGCATCCAATTGGTCCTATATGATCTTCAATCATCGTTTGTTGGTCCGAATCAACTGCTGAATATTTACACTTTGGTCTCCAAACTTTGAATTTCTTTCGTTTTCGCATGTTTTTCGTTCCATTCTTTTAAATCAACCAATGTTGCATTGAATTCAACCTAGTAAACATAATTAACACAAAATAATATATAACTCATTCAAATTATTAACAAATATTCTAATTTAATAGCCTAAATAAGTGTACAAAACACGCTTATTAGTCGAGGTTTGTTGGTGGAGAATCTAATGGAGTATGATCCACGTTCGTCTCTGACTTGATATCCATCATTGGTGGAGGTTCGACCATTCTTGAAGATGGGTCTTTTGTTGTTATTGGAATCCCTATCTTCTTCGCCTTCCAATCCACCCACATAAAAGCTCACCATTTCCCTTGGTTGTAAAAATGAAATTGGGGATTTAAGATTTTGTCGTCTGCAATTGAATTGGAGGTCTTTTGTTTCCGATCCACTAACGTCTTATGTGGCCACATCACTTTTTCATCCACCACATATACATATTTGTCTAGTTGTATAGACATAATTAACAATGGAGAGCATTCAGTAAATTAATAAATAGTTCAATGAGCATTGAGTAACAAATTAAAGTTCAACGAGCAAATAGTAACTTGGGTAAAGTTCAATGAACTTGTTTAATTAACTCTTCTATGTGACGTATAAGTGACATTAAACGATAAATCTAATTAAATGTATTGTTATGAGATTCATGTAATTGGATCTATCACGTATTGTCATCTAAACTAAAGATGAATATCACTATAAATTTTTTTACTAACTTCACACTTAGAATTAGTTTTGAGTCCTATTTTTGAGAAAAATATATTCCGTAAAAGAAATTTTATAAAAATGTGCTATTAAAAAATAGGTAAAAATATTTGAATTTATATGTAAATTATTTTATTGAAAAAATGTGATTAAAAATTAGTTTAGAAAGAATGGGGGCAAACATGGGCTTACATTCAATCTTTTTTCTTCTCAAAATACAATTTTTTTTTTTATATTTTCATTTTTACAATAAACTTTGTAACATAGTGTGTTACATTTTGTAAAATTATGTTACACACTTCACCATCTGATTTTCACCGCCATTGTCGCCATCACTTAAAAATATGTTATGCATATTTTGTAAATTTTTATTCTTATTCATAAAACAACAAATTACAATCACCAACCCACCGTTTAGTCTTAAAGCCAAGGTCACGGACTGAGATACCTTCGCTTTAGCGTTCTTTTTGAGAGGGACACTAATTTTTGTCCAACCACACAATTTAATTGACTATTCTTTAGTCACACTTTTTGAATCAATTATTAAGTCACTGTTAATAGAAATTGAATTTTCTGTACCCACATATGTTGAATTTTGACCATGATTAAATATTTTCTGATTCTGTAATTTGGATCTTTTATTTATTTTAAATATAATCTGGTTCTTTTATTTAGTTTAATTAACATGCAATATACTTTTATTTGGTACCTTTTGCATTACCTAAAAATCTTCACGTAGTTAACGTCTTCCCCATTTTAACTTATTTGAGAACGAGGAAAAATTAAATCGTGATTCCACGAATCCATAATTTTCTCCATATATTTTTGGTCACAACACCGTTCTAGATGTCACAATAAGTCACAACCACCATTTTGCGCGACACAATAAGAATGCGTTTGGAATTAATAAAGGTATGTTTGTATCTATAATAATTTGTAACTACAATTTTGAGACCGTATGCACGTGAGATTCATATTAAAAGTTATATATCACTATCGATATTTAAGCACGTAAAGTTAATATATTATTAATGATTTTACACAGAGAAATTATTGTACCATTTATATTGTTTACAAAATCTTCCACGTCATACTGCCGTGAATTGTGGGCCTTTATATTAACGTGACCATATTATATGGCATGCAAAATTGTGACTTATAATATGTGTGACCGACAATTGTGACATTTCTTTTATAGTTTATGCTTGTGACTTCTCCTTTTTAATTTATCCGTGTGACCTCCACGGCATCTTACAGTGAAGAAGGAGAAGAACGGTAAATAATACTAAAAAAATTTGGCTCCTATGTAAATCCCCCCTAAATTGATAAAGAATGTATAATTAAAAAATAAGGAAAATTTTGAATTTGTGTGTAATATTATTCTATTGAAAAATGTGTGGCTAAAAAGAAGAAAGAGAAAAATGTATCTTAAAAATAACGAAAATCAAACAAGGGCTAAATTTCAAAACTTAAAAACAGATAAACATTATCACGATCAAGGAGATTGTGAATAAAACAAAAATATATTTAAAATATTTTTTGAATAATAATACCTTATTTGTGAATAAAAAAAGACAATGCATAATTTTTTTATAATGGAAATTAAACGCATAGTTTATCTAATTTTCTATTTTGAAAAGGTTAAGGCCGCATCGTTAAATTCAAGAAAAACCCATGTTAAGAATCCGCCTAGGTGGTTTCACATCAGCTGATCTTGTCTCCTCATGTAATAATATCTTCTGGAGACTGGAGATCTGCAATTCTTCTGCATCAGATTCCAATTTTCTCATTTCAGAAAACCAAAACGCAAGCTGGGTTTTTTTTGAATTCAGCCGCAAGTAAGTTTTTTTAATTAATAATTGATATTGACTGTGAGATATGTTCATGTATTCAGTGTCTGTCGCTTCTTTCATTTGTTTATTGATTGAGTTCGAATTTCTGCTGTAATATATATAAAAAAGCAAAAAAATAATAATCATTTGAATACTTTATGTGGGATGATTATTGACTTGGAGGTGAGGTCTCAAATTCAAGTAATTTTTTATTCATATTCTGTATGAGAGTTGAAGGGTTGTTAAAAAGAGAAAAAAAAAATTGAAAAAAAGACAGGTTTGGCCGTGTTGTACTGGAATTAGTTAATAATTGAGTTGCTTGGAAAAGACCACAAAAGTATTATTTTTTATTGGTTTTTCCATATATGTTGACTTTGGCTTGAATTAAGTTCTGTTTATAGAAAGAATGAGGATTTTTGCATTTCTTCCAATTTGCATACAAAGTATATATGCATTACTTTTTGGTCTGGGATGATGAAGAAAGCAATTTTTTCATTTTTGCCTCGTTAGGATTTAAGCGAGGAATCTTCCGTTTTTGCTTGGATATGCAAATATGGAGGCAAAAGGTGATATATCAGAATACAGACGTAAGCTGGACAAGACACTGACATCTCAGAACTTGGCAAATGAAGAAACACTCAAGACTTTAGTGAAGAATCAATTATTACGTTCATCAGTGGATTTGCAACTTGGAGGTTGGATATTATTGACTTATAATGTTCTAACATATTCAGTTAGGCTAGACGTTATGTTTAAGAAATCACAGACTCTGTTATATGTGATTTGCAGAACATTTTAACAATGTAGTGGGAAAAAGAAGTAAAGAAGTGTCTAGTTTTCTAGATATGCTGAGGAGTGCTTCAGTCGATAGCGTTGAGAGGTCAAAATCCAGTGAGGAATTGGACAGTGGCTGGAAAGTATGTCGTTTGTCATTAATAGTCTTCCTCATTCAATTTCCATGAGGAAATTGGTGTAGCTTCATCATCATTGAGCTTTTATGACAATATCAACATTTGAGGCCTGCCCTTTTCAAATCTGGGATGTTTAGAATTTCATGATACAGAATTTTTCGGCTTCATAATCTTTTAATTTCTTGGTGAAATTGCTCAATTTTTATTGCATGAAAACTCATCCAATGTTGAACATACTACGATTCCTTTTCAACTAGAAATGTGTTCATTATTCTGTTTTTAAGGTTGCATACCGGGAGTCTGTAAAAGACTTTATTTCTTATTCTTCTAATTTTGCAGATAAAACAGGACACGGAAGAGTTCCGGGTTATGTATCGAGAAGGGCCACAAGGCACTCCCTTTCATACACTACTTGTTGAAGGCTATGTGGATGGTCCGCTAGATGTTTGTAAGCTAAATTACACTGCTCTGAAAATTTCAGTTTATCGTCTGCTGAGTGAAAAGTCACCTAAGACCTACACAAGTTTATAAATGTCCGTGCACATCTTTTAAATCACATTTCATAATGTATTGCAGGTCTGTGTATTTCATGGGAGTCGAGTCTCTATAAGAAATGGTGAGTTGCACTAAATTGTATATCCTTAAACTTTGGGGCACGGTATATGTATCTAAGTTGCTGGCATGCTGCCTTTTCTAATATGAATTAGCTCTCCGAATAAATATTTTAGTTGGGTAAGCAGAATCTGGTTACAAGCTTCTTCTTTCTTGATGCAATAGAAAGTTAAGAGTGCTTAGATGATTTGGTATATGGTGGTTCATGACACATTAAAATTTTGGAAATAAAGACTATAGATTAATGTTATTGTCGACTATCGTTTTCCACTAGGTGGCCTCAAACTGCAATTCCAACTTTCAAAATTGTCTCATCCCAGTGTTTACAAAAACTTAGAACTGGTGAACAGATATCATTAGTGAGGTATGTCAATACTTGAACTTATTCCAGAGTTGTTTTCATTACTATACCTTTTAACATACTGATGTATATCAAATTCTTTGGAAGAAAGGATGAAAGTTTCATGGCCATTGTCAAGCAGAGAGGTTCTAGCACATTATTTTGTATTTGAATACTTTGAAGACGGGCTAGTTGTTGTGCTTCTTAACTCGGTAAATAACAGTTTTGTCCCATTCAACCGACACACACGACTCTTTGAAATGAACAGTAACATTATATACTGGCTTTCAGATCTCCGATTCAGAGACCATCCATATAAGTTCACATGGTTTCACCCGAGACGGAATACCTGAAGCGCAGGATGTAGTGAGAATTGATGTAGAGGGAGGCTTTGCAATACAAAAAGTGACTGAAGAAAGGAGCTACTTCCGGTAAGTTGTAATTGATCTTCATTTCTTTTTCTAATTACTTCATGCATATGATTTCATTAGATATAGTGCCAATGTGAATAAAATTTTGACAAATTTGAATCCAAATGCAATTAATTTCATGTCACATTCTGGTACTACTCAATTTCCCCCTTATATGTGTGTGATAAGGGGAAGGAAATTAACAAGCTTGCAATGTTAACTTTGTCATTGAGATAGCATCTGTTAGAAAACTACCATTATATTTGCGGGTGGCTATTATTAAATCCTCAATACTCGGGACCGGCTATGAAAAACATGAACTGAGTTCAAGACTGTCTTGTGAGACAAAAAAAAAAAATGTCTCCTTATGTTTTGCTTATGCTTTTTCTGTGCCACTGACACGTTAAAAAACAATGCAAAAGTACTTGTAGGCTTCATGATATTTCTGCTGTCCAATTTGTTGGACTTTTCTTTATCCCAAACTCCTGTCATACTTCCAAATTTCTGCAGGACAATTGCAAACATGGATATCAAATTGGACTTTATTCCTCCATCGTTCATCAATTTTATATCAAGGCAGCTCATAGGTAGCGGTTTCAAGCTCTATAAAAAGGTTAACTCTGATTTTGTGACAGTTCTACTCACAAGAATAATTTGGTTATTGTATGGATATACCACTGTTGATATCAATATTTCAAATTTTACATGAACCTCCTTTCTGAATTGCCTGGGGTTAAAGGGGGTGGAGACCTGTCTGAGTCTTGACATTTCATTAAGAAAAAGTAATTTATTCAAGCATATTTTGATAAGTTATTTTTTTACTCAAAAGTAACTTTTACTTACTTTTAAGCTTCTCCCAAATAATGGCCAATGCAAGAAATTGATTTTACTCTTGCAGCCTTTTGTTCTCTCCCTCTCTCAGTCTTTCTATCCATTTAAAATGACAGGAAGTTGCTTCCGTTTCTAAAGGTGACAAAGACTTTAGGGAGATTTTAAAAGACCCACTCTACACTCGCATTCGCGAGGCTCTTTATTCAGAGAATATATGTATTGGGGCTCCTGAACAAGGACCAAAGAATGAGACTTCCATTATGTCTGAAGAACAGACGGAGGCAAGAGAAGATGTTCGTATGGGGGGAAATATTCATAGCAATGAAATTATTGTCGATCCAAAATCCGAGGATGTAGTGGTCAGAGATAAAAAAGGTGTGTGTGAAATTGAGGAGATTGAGGGAGCAGACATTGGAGAAACTGAATTATTAGACGAGAATATCAAGAAATCGAACAATCACCTGAGAAATGAGATTGGACCCAAATTTTTGGTTGACAAGAAAAGCAAAGTTGTTATTAGCCCTGAGGTTGAACAAGCTCTAGGAACATTAGAAAAGGTGATTTCTATTTTTCGGGAATATAGATCCAATCCCGAAACAGGATCTCGGCCAGGCATCGGCAGTGAAAAGTTCATTAATATAGAAACTGATGGTGTGAAACAGTCAATTCCTCCAGAAGTTGATCAATTATGTAGACAAGATGGGAATCTCACTGGATCGTCAAATAAAAGATTGACAGAGATGACTTTGCATGAGCCCAGGAACAGTTCTGGCAGTCATGGTTCCAGGTATTTTTCTGATTGAATATTTGCCAGTAATTTCAAGTGTGTACACATCATTGTCCTTACATAACTTGGTCATTATAGGTAATGAATTAACAGTCCGTATTAGAAAGAAGATGAACCAACTTTTTTCTGCTGCCTATTTCCAATTTCCTGATTTGGAGAGAGAAAATTAGGTATTATGCGGCTCTTATTATCCTACTTGGTCTTCAAGGAGATATATATTCAACAGATCGGGGTTTCTTTCTGGAATATGTATCACCGAAATCCTAATGTAGTAACATATATGGACACCACAACTTTAAACCATGTCATGATTCGGTTCTAACTTGCGCATGATTGTCTTCTTAAGAGTCCAAGCAGGTAACCACAAACACTTTTTTATTTTACACAGAAACTTGTGAACAAGCACACCACATGCATACAAGCCCAAGACACCTGCATAAAGGTGCGGATGCAAGCTCTAAATTTCGATCAAAAAGGCTATATGCCCTTGACATTCACATTAGAAGGAATATGATTAACCTTATGACTTAACTTCCTGCACACGAAAAGATATCTTGTTTTATTGTGAGTGAGAAGCCCTGTCTTGATTTAGATCTAAAAATGCTTCCATCATCTGAATTTTTTCCCATTTCAGGCGTAGAGGATCCAAGGAAACTAGCCATAATAAGATAGCACCAGCTTCACCAGATGAAGATCATTCTACGTTAGAGACTAATAACATTGCTTTATATTCCAACAATAATCAAAGTACCGAGGCCACAGTTTTAGAGACAAATCACATTGCTGAAAAGAGAACCCTCAAAACAAAGAACAAGAAGTCGAGGTATTGCTGCTTGACGTTCATTCCTGGAAAGTCGAGGGCTGAATAACTTCCGTTGTTGAAGGTGCAGGACCTCTAGATTTGCATATGCATTTTCAGCTTCCAGAACTGAAATACAACTTGTATACTAGTTAAATTATATTATTTCTTATCCATGTAAACATGTGTTTTGCAGTTCAAATGTAAGAAAAATAAAATTGTAGAAGTATCTCTCGTTTTTTCTTTAGAAGATGTGACTCCCATTCGAGTTTGTCACTGTCTCTTCACAAAACTTTTCAATGTGTTCTTTCATTCTTCAGTGAATCTGTTTGCTACTAGTGACGGAAAGATAACCTCGTTCGGTGCCATGCACGTAGAAAAATGTTGGTTCATTTTAGGATAAATGGGAAACATAATATGAAAGATAATATCGTTAGGTGCAATGTGAAGAGGTTAGTTTGACAAGAGGATTGGATACAGGGACAGATG
>CAIGRN010143708.1:0-11620 GCA_903798345.1 Fraxinus anomala
TTTTTTAAAAGTACCCCGGAACAATTGTAGGCCTGTAACAAGCCCTTCACCTAGTAAGAAATGTTTTTTTTTCTTGGATCGTTGTTATTTAACTAGTGGGATTCAATAAAAATAATTTTCCTCTCCATTATTTTCAATCGACCCAAGAACTCCTAAGGGCATTATTTCCTCTTAAACTTACTGAACATATCCAAAAGAACAAACACAATTAACTTGTTACTGAACATATCCAAAAGAACAAACACAAGTAACTTGTCACAATCGTTGTGTGCAATTTCAATTAGAATTGATAAGGTAACAGACTCCATATTTAATTGCTTAAAACCTAAACTAATAAGCAAAAATATTATTTATTATTCTTAAAGTATTATTTTAATTAATTCTTAATTGACTTTTTATAGGGTATCTGATGCCCCCATACACTTCAAACAACAACATTAGATTAGACCGTGCTCAAGCTCAAGCTCAAGCTCATCCAAATTGGAGCCATAGTCAAAAAGCAAAGCATCTTTTGTTCCTCGTTTTTCAAGGTCTTCTTTCAAAACCTTCAAACAATTGAACTCAACCTTTTAAATTCTTTGAGAGAGTTTCCTTTGGAATAAGATATCAAGAGCGTTACTTTATTGGAATTACATCATATAGTTTTTTACCCTAAAGGATAAAATGAGATAGGGATTCATTCTATCAATCCTAATGAAATATAATATACAATATAACGATTATTCTGTCTTTAACTTTCTCTATACAAATGATTACACACAGACTCTAACTTAAATTAATCTTTAAATGTTGATGCTGGTAGAATTTAGACATTGTTCCGCCTTTGTCTACGATGCAGGTCAAGAGGTCATGCAATATCGGCAATCCACTTCATATCGCCTCCTCCACATACCTCTCTCGAGGTGATTGGTCATGCCCTTGGATGACTTGCTCGAAATAATGTTCTTAGCTAAAGAGATGCATCACCTCTTTACTACAGTTTATATCCGAGGCAAAGGGCATCTGTTGCAAGTATCATCTTGGTCAAGTTGCACATAGCACTATACAAAAGTGAATGATGTGACTGCTTTGTAGCATCGCGCCTGGTCAGATCACAACATTTTAGCCTATTTTCCACTTCTGCAAACTATAGGCCCTATGACAACTATTGATTGACTCAATTAAATATGACAAATGAGCCCTTAGAAATGATACTATGTGTCAAACATCAAGAATGTATCCTTTGTTT
The DNA here is from genome assembly GCA_903798345.1 of Fraxinus anomala. Classification (NCBI taxonomy): domain Eukaryota; kingdom Viridiplantae; phylum Streptophyta; class Magnoliopsida; order Lamiales; family Oleaceae; genus Fraxinus; species Fraxinus anomala. The sequence continues at coordinate 1,229 of CAIGRN010143708.1, forward strand.
ACTCTCCTAATATAAATACACGATCATTTCTCATTCAAAGGTATCTTGAACGTAAGTATTTTATAACCCGACAACCCATGTTTTCATCAATTGAGTCTCTCTCACATCCAATATATATTTCACCATTTAACTTGAACGTTGAAGTGCCTACAATTTTTGCACCTTGTTTTTAAAAAAAAAAAAAAAAAAGAAAAGAAGATTTTTCTTAAGACAATATCTTTTTCATTTAAGTGACTAATTATTTAAAATAATCCACGTTCAATGAAGATGCTTTGTATCTCTTCTTCTTCAAAGTCACATTAACTTTCCCTACTAGTCTCAGTGTTTCACTTAAATTAAGTTATTTTTCTTTGTATTACTAGGAAATTAGGCACCCTTTTTTTGGATAAGGTAAGAAATTAGGCACCTTCCATGTTTGTGTTTCTATTTTTTCTTTCTTTTAGTATTAAAAAATAAATAAAAACTCCAACTTTACTCTCGTATGATTTAAATAAAGAAAAATAAAACTTATGTCTCTCTCTCTGCATTTGAGACAAGAAAATATGTCACGAGAGAGGTGAGTAAATTCAAACTCCAACGTCGCACCAAGTCTAAATGACGTGGAATGGGACCCATCATATCACTTCTTGTCCTGGGCTCCCAAGATTTTTAATTTACTTTTTTCCTTTTCTATTTTATTATTGTAGCAGATTCCCCAAACTTAATCCATTTCATACCACCAAGAATAAAGCTATACTACCAAAACCATTAAACTGGCATCATGGTTCACACGCATGGATGTCATGTACATAACATTACATATGACATATACATACAAAAAGGTAGGTGTATATGTGAGTCGGATGTGAGTCGGATGTGAGTCAAATGCATGAATATCTACTTGTATGTGGTGATTATACACACCATTTCACAATCAAATTTCCTTATCATGTACAGTGATTGTTAAAATTAGGTAATCCCAAACCTCTTATTAGTTTAAAATTAGAGGCACTTTAATAATTTAAATTTTAATATTAGATGCACGATTCATATGAATACAGATAAAAAGTCTTTATTATGTCTTATTAGCACATTGACCCTAAAAAAGAAGACATCAAACTTAAGGACACGGAAATCAACTGAAACCAGACAATCCATACTCGCTTCATTCTATGTCCGAAAGGATTAGAGATCATGAAAATGTGCACATTAAACTTTTAAAGAAAATAAACATGATCTATGTGAAAAAATGTAGAAAATTAAATTGTTGTAAATAAATATGTCTTAAAGGTTTTTTCCCCATGTACAGAAAGAAGGCCACCAGAATTTGGCCAGAATACACACAAATGCGTAGGACCCACCATATATTTAAAAAAATTGCACGAGACCCACAAATGTGTGTATTCTGGTGAAATTTTGTGCGTTTCTTTCTGTACATCATGCTTGGGCTCCTTTTTTTCAAATTATAATGAGAAGAACTATAATTTTTTGGAGAATGTGAAATTAAAAAAGAAGAAATTTTTTTTGGATTTACGTATAATATTATTTAATTAAAAAATTTGTGGCTTATAAGAAATAAAAATTAACTTAATAGGGATCAAATAGGAGCTTAAACTCTCATCCAAAGAGATGACACTAGACTCCCTTTGCATTGGACCCAGCTACTACTCGAAATTTTTCTTTGTTACAAGTGTATTATTATCATGTGCTAGTCATTTTTTATGGGTTAGTTCATGGATTAAGATACTGTATGGTACACATTAAAATTTTTATTTTCATTCTTTTACTTATTTTCAACTACACATTTTTCAATAAAATAATAATTTCCATCACATTAATAACTTTTCCTTTTTTTTAATTACACATTTTCCATTAATCTACTATTCCAAAATACATTCTTTCAAAATAATGTGACTCAAACACACCTTAAGATTGGTATAATATTATTTTGTAATACGAGAGATTGAATAATGGATTATACGTATCTTATATTGAATGTTTATAGAGAAGTAAATCAAATTCAATTATTTTTTTAATTTTTTTTTAGGTTTAACACGTGGTTTAATCTTTTGTATATTGCTTTAAAAATGATTACTTATTTTTCTTAGGCCAAAGTTAGGTGCACCGACAAACTATTGCTATTTTCGCTCATTAATTAATGGGATAATTGCAATAAAAGTTTCAAACATTTGAAATATCAACAGACTTTCTCCAAATATTTGATTTATTATAGCCGTCACCCCTAATCTTTCTAAATATTGCAGGTGAAGTCCTTTTAGATAGTTTCTATCCATAATTCTGTCAATTGATAAAAAAAAAAATTTTTAACCATATTTTTAATATTTTAAAAAATGACAGAAAAATAACTTTTTATTTATCACATTAAATAATTAAATAAAAAACACACACACAATCACCCGCCCCATCTCACCTCACCTCAAACCCAAAATCAAACCGGACCACCTCCACCTCCACCAAGCACATGCCGAGAGCAACATAGTTTCTATCTGCTACCAATAATTGTCCTGTGAACGCCCAGCAAAAGTCAATTATAGAAGCTACCAAAAAATTCAAGAGAATCAGGGAGTCTACCGGCGGCGGCAGCAAACTCCCGGTCTACCGAGGCGTCGGATGCGCAACTGGCGAAAATAGGTGTCTGGTTCTTAGTGTAAAGAACAATAGAAGCAAGAACCGCAGTCATTAGCAAGAAAAGAACTGATTTTCTCAGCTTCATCTTTCAATCTTCAAGGTCGAAAATTAAGCATACAGACACGTCTGCAACATGAAATTGAAGATACCCAGAAAAAAAAGAAATAAATTGATTAAAATCAAGCTTTAATCCAAGATTCGATTCTAGAAATGTAAATAGAACCTAGTAAATTGCGTGAATTATATGTGGCTTAAAATGGAGTGTATATCTATAAGAAGAATCTTTCTAATATTTACAGTAAAATAAACAGCTTAGAAAAAGTGGGCACAAAAATTAACAGAACAATGATTTTTTCAAAACTTTTGAGTCCAAGAAATCTTGTAAAAGGAATAATCGAGAAGAGAAAGAGCACAATTATTGGTAGCAGATAGAAATTGTGGTGCTCCCGGCAGGTGGTTGGTGGAGGTGGAGGTGGTGGGGTTTGATTTTGGGTTTGAGGTGGGTGAGGGTTGGGAGGAAAAAGACGAAAGTGTGTGTGTATTTTTTATTTTTTATTAAATTATTTAATGTGATAAATGAAAAATTACTCTTTTTTTCTTTTATAAAATATTAAAAATGTGATTAAAATTAAATTTTTGATCAACTAATAGAATTATAGATGAAAGCTGTTCAAAATTACTTTACCTATAATATGTGGAAATATTAGGGGTGACGATTGCAACAAATCAAATATTTGAAAAAAATTCGCTAATATTTTAAAGATTTGAGGCTTTTGTAGTAATTATCCCTTAATTAATTGAAACTTTGCCATGTGTTATCTAATGTAATAGATACTTTTAAGGTTTAAGATTTTTCTTTTTCAACCACCACGAAAAATCAAAAAGTAAAATGTGGGCTGACCTTAAAATTTAAAAACTTCGTGATTATCGAGGTTAATAAAAAAATTTAAATAAATTATTCTCTCATTCTTAATTTAGAATATCTCACTCCTATTTGTATAGAATATTTTATGCTTAATAGAAAATATCTTTAAATTTGGAAAATATTTTTTTTATGCACCATAACAAATTTTTAATTTTAACCCTTTATTTTATTTTTTTCAATGTACATTTATTGATTTCTTCTCATATCTTATTGACATAATTTTTTTATATATGTTAATGGTCAATCAATTCAAATGTGATTTTGAATTATTTAAATTTTATAATATTGAAATTTAAAACTTACTAAATGCATTCATTGTTAATTAAGAATATAAAGTGAGTTTAACTATCTAAATTTGGAGAGTTAAACCCGATCTTTATTTTAAAAACTTAAAGTAGAGAATCTCTTGAAACTTATTTTTAAATATTGACTATCTGAAATAGAATATCTTATAGTTAGAGAGTCTCTTGAAAATGTTCTTACAACGCGCCTGTGATATCAAAATATTTAGCACAAAAATCAACATTTTCTAAATTTTGAAAAGGAATCCTCAAAACTTCATAGATTTTGTCGGACTTATATATGATTAATCAATAATTTTAAAATGATGTCCATCCCACAAATTTTAAGGTTTACAAATTCTTGATATCGTAAATTTGTACGTGATAAAGTAGAACGAACATTGATTAGGTAACATGTCTTTTTATTTTTATATTCATATCAAAAGCACAAGTAATGAACCGTCCGATCAGCCCCCTGAGGTCCCACTAGCTCTCGTGACAACCTCCCCAACATAGTCCAGAAAACTCAAGCACAAGTAAACGTACGCATACTCTGTATAGAAAGTTTGCAATTATACTTACATATGATGACACGTTAGTACACTTTTTGATAATTTAGGTCATATAAATCAACTGTCGTCAATTTTGCCATGCCACACGAGTAGGGGAGGTCCCTATACACGTGACATATTAAGTCCCTGTTTGACAACCATTATTTTGATAAAATGAAATTTTAAATAGTAATTTTTTTTGTGAATGTGGAGTTAAAAAGTACGGAAATGTTTAAGATTTACTTGCAGAATATTTTATTTTATGAATGTGTGATTAAAAACGAGTATGTAGAGAAAAGAATTTTGAAATGATGATTGCCAAACCGAGGCTAAATGTGTAATGTTTGAATTTGAAAAATTAAGACTCGACTTATACTATGGGTAAAATATCTTAAATGTTTGGAAATAAAAATAAATTTAGGGACATGGATGGAGAACAATGACCTCAATAATCTGTTAATCCACTAGACCGGTTGGCAACGTGGTGTCTTGTTACAAAAGAAAGAATGATTGATCGAGAATTAGTGCAGTCTTTTCATTCCCCAGACCCAAAATACAAAAATGGGACAATGCATAGCATTTTCTAAGGGAAAGAGAGTCATTTTAATGGCTTTTCCTTTTAATGAAACCAACTTCCATAAAGGAAAAGGTTGGTCCATGAGAACAACTTTGACAAATTCGCGGTCGATGGCAACCACACACCTCTCTTGCAGTACCAGGTGATATTATCATGGGAAGAAGCAAAATGACCATGTTGTGGAAATATTTTTCTTAAATTTTATTCTGAAAAATGAATAAACTTATCAAAACTCCGGATTCCATTTTAAAGGATCAGTTTTATTAAGAGCAGTAGTTTAAATCCTTATAAGTTATCTATATTTTCATCTTTATTTGATATAGAATTTTGTCACTTAATATACATTGTAAGATGGTGGTTCATTTGAGTAAATCAATATTGAAATCTGCGTACTCATTTTTTAAGTCTTAATCGGATTGAATTATTCGTTGGAATTTAATGAACTCTAATACTATATTAATACTTAAAGCTTCATTTTAAAAGGTAAATCTTATTATATAGTAGCTCAAATCCTTATAAATTGGTATATATTTTCATCTTATTTCGATGTGAAATATTTATCCCTTAACAAACTAAATTTTGCCAAACAATATGCCCGAAACAATTTAAACTAGTTAGATTGTAACTGGCAACGATACATAGTACGAGATGGAGCTAGTACACTAGCGTGCAGTTAACTTCTATCAATTTTATTTTTTTATCTAATATTATTTAGTTTGTGTTTGATTCCCATTTCTTAAAATTTATTTTTCTCAAACTCATCATACATTTCATGGAACACACAATTTTTATCGTCTTTTCAACATTACATTTTATCAACTTTCAACAAAATCTATCAATTATTTTTTTAAAATCAAAATCAAACAGGTGCTTTATCTATGTTGCTTAATATGCTAAAAAGCTCTTTATCGGGCAAATATTCCAAGTCTCACTTTCGTCTTTGCAAGTTAGTTCGACATGATTAATCAAAAAGTAGACCGTGCTAACTTGACATAAAGGTTGGTTCATGAAGACAACTTTGACAAATTCGTAGTCGATGGCAACCACACAAGTCTCTCACGGTACAAGGTGATAGTAAGAAGTGAAATGCCCATGTTGAAATTCAGTTTTTTCATAAATTTTTTTCTTAAAAATGGATAAATTGAATTTCGCCGAACAATATGTCAGAAACAATTCAAGCTAGTGAGACTCAAACTGGCAACGATACATAGTACAAGATGAAACTAGTACACTAGCTTGCAATTAACTTCTTTTGATTTTATTTTTTATCTAGTATTATTTAACTCTCATTTGACCTCCATTTTTTAAAAACCCATTTTTCCTCAAACTTTTTTTTCAATCGCACATTTCGTGAAACGGACAATTTATATTATCTTTTCAATCATACATTTTATCAACTTTAAACAAAATCTTCTGAAAATCTACTTTTTTTTTAAAAATAAAAATCAAATAGGGGCTTTATATACTAAAAACCCCTTTATATTGTATCTGGAAAATATTCCAAGCTTCATTTTCGTCTTTGCAAGTTAGTTCAACATGATTAATCAAGAAGTAGATCGTGCTAACATGTCTTGACATAACCTTTTTTATTCCTTTCCCATCAAGTAGGTATTTAAAACACTATTTTAATTTTTAAGGTGTAGAATTTAATTAATTGGTAAAAAATGTCCTTCAATGAAAAGAGAAAAGTCGCTATTAAACATGTAAATGCTTAATACGTCCCTTACATCTGCAGGTTTTCTCCTGTTGTGCAATAAAATGTAAAAATGAATTCTTCAACTTTTACTTCATTAATTAAGTTATTTTTTATGATAATAATAAATCAAAATTTAAATGTTATACTAAAGTTCACTTGTTCAAAAAATTAACTTTAAATCCTATGTAGTGTAATTGAAAACTAAACACGTTTATATGAAAAAACGTAATACAACTTTAATTTTGGTTACAATCTCGTGCTTTAATAGTAAGGTAAACCTAGACACATTTTCCTTAACAATGAATTTTGCCAACTTGGCATAATAAATAATACTATTTGGTGACATTTTGACACTTGGGCGAAACCACACTAGTGAATTAATAGCTTGGTTCTCTTTTGTGAAACATACTCGTCTTTATGTGTTTTCTTATGGGGTTTTCTGATCTAGAATTTAAAATAACTTTTTCTTCTTATACTTTTTGTTATTGGTGTAGTTGTAAGTAGCGGCGGAGCTAGAGTCAAAGAAATTGAGAATTCAATTTTCATCTCTGATAATGTGCAATCTTCATATACTTCTTAGTATGTTTTAGTTAGCAGTTTTTTGAAATGATTTAGTAATAGAACAAAACAATATTTTATCTATTGAGAAAAATATATTTAACAAAATTAATAATAATGTAATTATATGACGTTTTTAAAATATGAAAATACACCGGGAATAATTATAGTTATATTATTTATAATTATATTTGCTATATAATTTTTGCCCACTCAAATAAAATATCCTGGCTTTACCGCTAGTGCCAAGTAGGATTTTGTTACGCCTCGCCATCGAGGCTATTACGTGCCATCCCGCATGGAGCTTATTCAAAGAAGAAGCCCTATGGTCTACAACCAACGTCACCAACGTTTGATCAAAGTTAAAGATAAAATAGAGTTTTGAACAAAACTGGCCGAAGCTAATCATCGAAGCGGAGTGACAAACGAAGAACCACTTAAGCCCCTTTCACCTGAAGTGGTAGTGGTTTGTAGGCTCTAAAGCTCACACTTAAAATGGAGTGACCTACCTCCTTCAAAGATCTCATGTAGAAAAAATCTTATTCGAATGATTTATTTGACATTTGTAATGAGAGAGATGTCAAATCTTGTCAGCATAGATTGTGCGCCATAGGCTAGTTACGTCGGATTGATGCCTATGATGTGAGACTTCGGTTAAAAAGATGAAGCCATGCGTTTCCTCATCCAACATGTACCACTTTATCTGTAACACTATAAATACTCTCTCTTGTATAATTTTGAAGACTAATGCAACTACATACACTTGAAGCTACATCTCATCCTCTTTATAGTTCTGTCACCCTTAGATTTTTTTTTTTTTTTTTTGGTGTTAGATGCTTAGCTTTGGATTTGTGATTTCGAGTGTTTTACATTATGCAATCCCATTTATGTATGTCGTTGGTACCCGAACATTTTTGTCTCGCATCATAAAATTTCTCCCATGCCCAAACGATATATTTTGTCAACAAATGATCTGTCCAAACGTGTTGAAATTAACTTGTGGGGAACGAATAAGTTCAGTATCTGTTGTCTACGTGTGCATACAAAAATTGAGGTCAACATATTTAATGTTAATTTTTTTTGATCTAGTGACTATCAATGTAATATTTAGAAACTTGAGAAAGTATTATTGTAAGAAAATAATTTTAATAACTATTGACATAGATACTCAAAACTTGTAATCATTCACTTAATTAACAGTTTCTTTATATGACTAGTTAACTTTGAAGGTGCTTGACACGTTATTATGAAATGCTTTATAAGTAGTGTAAAAATAATATTTGTATATACGTGAATGTTAAATAATTTAAAATTAATATCATGGAATATATACGTGACAATAAATGTTAAATTATTTATTTAATTTTCAATTAGGTAAAATTGGATGTTAATTAACATACTTGGACGTGAATAATGAAATGTATTCTTAATTATGAAATTCTAATTAACTTATAACTAGAATTAATAATAATAAAATGCATAAAGGAAGATGAATATCAATTAAATGAATGTGAATGTTAATTAATTGAGAATTAATAATAACAAATTCATACATTAATAAGATCACACAAGTGAAATGAATATGCCAAATGTACATGTATATTGATGGTAACAAAACGGTTTAATAAATTAAATACAATTTGAAAAATGAAAAGTAATATATGATTGAAATAATTGAATGATAGTAGGGTTAGAATCGTCCAAAAAATGATTCTCAATTGATATGATATTTAAAATTAATTTTTGCCTTGCAGAGGCCGATTTCATCTCTTTGGATTAGATTTTTGTTGTGTGTGATATTAGTGCCAGTTCAATCAAATAGTAACAATTTAATTAATCTGAAATTCTGGGAAAGCTGCTCAGAAAAACTCATTTTCGAATTTCAATATTTTATTAATACTTTGCAACCTAATAACTTGACAGGAGTTAGCACTTAGCAGCAGGGTGGGCATGGGTTAAGTTCGGACCCAACAGACAACCGAACCAAAAATTATGATGGGGGTGATATTTCAATTCGACACCTAATCGAGAATATGAATAAACAGATTCAAAGTGACTCAATTGAGTTTGGGTTGATTCGGTTTGTGGAGTTGAAGGAGATTATCCCATGAAAATTAATTTTTTTAAATCACAAACCGAGGTTTACATGTTGGTCCAAGCCAACCCTCAAACCAAACCAACATCCCTCCAAACCTAACCAAGTTGGTTCAGTTGGCGGTTTGGGTCGATTAAACGTCGGATTGTACCCAACCCCCGATAATCAAATAGAAGGTTTTAGTAGGGTGAAATCTCAACTTGAAACTGAACCAACAAGATAAATAAATCAACTCAAGCTGATATGAGTCTGTTTTGATCATTTAGATTTATCGGATTGAAAGAGATTTTTTCCTTGAAAATTGATTTTCTAAAAATGACCCCTCAAACTGAGTTTTTCGGGCATGTCCAAACCAGTCCAAAAAGAAAATCAACATCCCTCCAAACCCGTCCAAGTTAGTTTGATTTGGCGGTTTGGATCGGTTAAATGAGTAATTTTGCCCACCCAGAATGAGTAAGTATAATGCTTCAAATACCACGTTAATTTGGTTGTTTTTGAAGTTAATTATTTTTGGTCAAGTTAGGACCTCCTTCTTTAAAAAGGTATATTTTGTTAATGAAAAAGGTAATTTTGAATATTATATATTTGACAAAATGAGTAACTTATAAGCATAGCCAAACATAGTCTTATTAATTAACAAAAAAAATGTATTTTTGGTACTTTAGATTAGACAAACTGCTGGATCGACATGGATCCTCTGATCCTCACATGCTTGTTTTTCATAAATCATGTCGAGTCTTTATACATTTAAACTAACAACAAATGCTTGCTTGTTAATACCAAAATACTCAACAGAAAGTCTTTTGCACGGCAGTATTTCGAATTAAATAATTTAAAACATATACATTAAGAAAAAAGTAGGAATTGCAACGGAGCGGGTATAGTACGGGTCGGCCAGTATTTTTGTTACATTATTCCATCCACATACCCAGTTATAACAGGACGGGGTGGGGCCCCATTTATTGTCCAATTTATCTTTTCTTTTAATTTTTATTTATTTTATTTTTTGCTTTTATTTTTTTTTATGTCTTTAGTTAGTAAATATTATTACTTTTTTACTAATTTGTTAAAAACAACTTAT
>CAIGRN010143713.1:0-13639 GCA_903798345.1 Fraxinus anomala
ATGTGATTACACTAGAATGGATATATAAAATATTGGGTTATGCACAAGAAGTAGAGGCAGGGATAACTCAAGGGTAGGAAACTTTAGATAGTTGGAGCATGTATTGCATATAATTAAAGAAACCTTTATTTCACAAAGAGTGATGCAGGTAGATCATAATTAACATTGTCTGATCTGAAAGCTCTTCCTTGGACCTTTTAGAAGTTACAGTTCTCTTTTGAAAAAATTATTTGAGGGGAAAGGATCTGTGTAGTCAGCCCCAAGTTAAAAATAATGCGTATTTAGTTTCTAGTTAGTTACCAAAGTTACTATGATGCAACTGTATCAGTAATAGGCCTAAAAAGGGTATGTTGCTTTGCAGCTGCAGAGAGTATTTCAATATTGCAGGTCCTTGTGTAATGGCATCTATGCATTTGTTGTTGCTTCAAAATTTTCTCTTTATTTCAATTCAGTCATGATACTCAATAGAAACCATACTGCATGAATAATAGAGTTCATGGCTAGTAAACTATTGTATATATATTTGGGGATAAAAAAGAGATCATTGTAGTGGTCTCAAAATATAAAACCAGCTATTCTTTTTGAACTTTGTATTTTGTGTGTTAGGCATTCCATCCACTTTTCTCAATCAAAGGGTGTGTATTGTAGAAATCCTGCCATGAAGGCTGCTATATGTAGTTGAGGAACCTTTTTCACACTTGTAGCGTACAAGGAGTAATGTTTACAAAGTTTTCTCAATAATTTACCCTTTTATTTTGTTCTTTTATGAAAAAAGATCGAATAATTGTTCTATGATGAAAATTAAGTTTTATTTGAAAGTTGATGTACTCAATGTAATGATACAAAATTATAGATCAGGGATCTCTATGTATCTGTTTCGTTATGGGTGCTCGTTGACATTTCTTTTCAGGTCCTCACTGAACCAAAAAATGCTCTCGGTAAGCAGTACAAGAAATTATTTAGCATGAACAAGGTGAGCATTTTTTATTCGTGTAGCAGAGACTCTCCCTTACCCCTTCCCCCCATCATTCAGAGTTTGACTAGATTACTACTTTCTGTGCTTGTGTAAATACTCCAGGTGAAGTTACATTTCTCAGAGAAAGCGTTAAGACTTATTGCAAAGGCAGCAATTGCAAAAAATACTGGTGCAAGAGGGTTAAGAGCAATACTGGAAAACCTTTTAACTGATTCTATGTATGAGGTAAACCTGGTTGTTGCATGTTCTAGGCGTTGTGGCTATCTCATTAATGTTTATTGGTCTACCATTGTATTATTTTTCTGCCACTTCTAGTTGAAACACTAAATTCTCTTGTTTAGATACCAGATGTCAAGACTGGAAAAGATAAAGTAGATGCTGTGGTTGTTGATGAAGAATCAATAGGCACAAAAGATGCCCCTGGATGTGGGGGAAAAATACTTCGTGGAGATGGTGCTTTGGAGCAGCACTTGGCAAAAGCCAAATTACAAGATCAAGAGGTACGATCTTATTTCACATCAAAATTGATCATGTTGTGATAAGATTTTAACATCATCATTTAATGTGTTTTCCAGGAGGGTGTTGGGACAGCTGAAGCAGAGTCTCAGGAAGGTGAATCAGAAATCTCATCGAGAGCCATGAGCGTGTAACTTTTATCTGCTTCCTCTACTAACTGTGTATACAGCAAGGCCTTTTCTTCTTTGTTGCACTGGAAAGTTTACATCCATTCATAATTGGTAGTTGTACTCTTGTAAGAAAGCATAGCATTTGGTTAATAGCAGATAGGTGATCAAGGATAAAAGAAAAGAAAGGCATAGTATTTATCTTTCTGATTTAAGCAGCTCATTGTAGAAATTCCCATTCTGTAGAGGGTTTAGCTTTTACGCAAATTAGTGTTGTACGCTCTTTTATATTTTGTTTTGATGCATAGATAAATTAAGCTAAGCCCTTGTTTGGGATCCATAGCTACTTTGCGTACTGTCTTGGTTGCAATAAAATTTGAATTCAGCTACATATTTATTTCTTTTTTTCCCCAAAAAACTGGTAATTCGGAGTTTAGTCGCGACCCTTTTATTTTTACGGTAAACAATAATTTATGCAATAATATCACTGAAAACTGTTGTCGTAATAAAAAGTGGCATACAATCCGTCTATTTCACTAAATGTGTATCTAGCATAGCATAACCACAAGCATGTGGGCTACTTTATTTCTTATTATGAGTCACAATTTGTGATTTGCGACTAAATTTTTAATGGTGATCCACAATTTGTGTTATTGTGATTGTGATTTTATGCGATTTTTGACTAGCACGTGATTGATCATAAATTGTATATTATTGTAACATTGACTTGTTTAATTAATTATTAGGTTACAAAATTGTTATTTTTGACCACCTGATTTTTAAATTGTTTTAACAAGTTTCTTATTTTCGAAAGTTTATCTTGAAACCTTTGTAGTTATTCATTTTTTCCTAACATAAATAACCTAAATAAAATATATATTTTTTTTTTTTCAAAATGGAGAAATGACGAATTTTACTTCTTAATTAAGAGGTTGGCGATGTCTCATGTTAAAAAAAATTAAACAAATAAAATAAAAGGGAAGCGTAAATTTGTTACTTTTGTATAAGGTTAAAGACCAAGCGTGCAAAAAACTCGTTGGGACAAAAAGACAAATTTGCCGACAATCCTAAACAGTTGAGAAGAAAAATATAAACATTATAACTTCAAAAATAGCATTTGTGCATTAACGTTTGGAAATTCTCGTTTCATGTTTTTTCTAAAGCAACACTATCAAATCTTCCATTGGTCAAAATGTCCGGTTAAATTCGATATGATTAGGATTTTTATTTTATTTTATTGGTCCGAACCTCATCTTTCTCCGGTTACAATATGAAGGAACATGTGATAACTAGATGTAGGCATTTATTTCCATATTAAGCTACACACTCGACCTTTCAAGCAATCTAATCTACTAAGAAGTTGATTGCTACTTGCTAGTGCACAATAACCGGCGAACAGTCAAATTTTATCACTGCAATACATTTTATCCTATCATTAAAGGCCTGGAGGATGATTTCACTCAAACATATAATGCTTGTCCACAGCTTCCGACACATCCCAAGTACAGCTCATTCCCTTGGGGAACTCGACGAAGTCACCAGCACCAAACTCGACTGCCTCATCAGATCCATCAGGGTAAACCTTCACCTTTCCCTTCAACAGGTAGCATGTTTCTTTTGATGAGTAAGTCCATGGGAATTTGCTTGGAGGACATCCCCACCTACATTAATGTCACCATAAACATGCATCAAAATAGTTCACTATCTAATATCCATGTATTAAAAACACAGAAATTGTAACACAAACAGCTAAGTGAAACTATATTGGCGTCTAGAGATGTTCAAACTAACAGCTACCTCTAATTTGTGAAATATCTCAACTACAATTCTTGTGGTTATCCATGTAAGCAAGATTAGGCTGAGAATCCAACTTGAAGGGGTGAACAAAACAAGCTGATGTAACCAAAATATTGCAGCTAAGATGCAAGATACTAGATTAAACATCTATATACTAGTGTATTTGTCAACAGCATCTAATTGTTAAAGAAAACACTTGCAACACCTAGGCACAGATAAAAATCACATGTAAGATAAGGGTTTATTGAGTTAGTATTACATGCACTGTTATAATTGTCAAAGAAATCTAACCGAAACATCTATGTTATCTAACACAGTAGATAGTGGCTGATTGTTTAAATTGTGTGAAGCAAACATTACAATAATTTAATCAACCTATGAAAACCATTTTCCTAAGGGATGCATATGTGAATGTATTAATGTTTTTTTCTGTGGGTGTCTCTAACGTCCCAGCATGCATATTCAGTTACTCCTCTACCACCATCCTAACTAAAGTTGCTAGAATCACTCACCATCTACGATTTTTTTGTCTGCTTGCCTATACCACATTGTGAACAATTAGCAATCGAGATTGTCAATTTTGAAAACCAGAAGCTTCAAAGCTACAAGTGTCAGACTTCTCCATATAAACTATTTTTCATTTCAATTCTCCCATCTCTTATGTCAACTTTACCCCCAAATTTCAGATCTCAAAAATTTCCAATATTACACATAAATTTTGTTTAATCTACTGATTTCGTACGAAAGCTACAACTATGTTTAGAGAACCATTGCCAGTCATACCTGCAACCTCAAATTTCTTTACCAGAAGAACGATATAATTGGTAATCCAGACCCAACCTTCTGTTGTACTCTTGTCGATGAAGGGGTTATTATATTTCTGGTTTTACGTTGTACTCTTGACTTCTGTTATGCACACAATTATAAGACAAACCGTTTATTTCTGAGCATTAAACTATTGTGTTTGGATACACAGAGTCGATGAAGTGTCTTTGTTAATGGATTGTAACTGATAGGTTGCTCACAATAAGTAGGAAAGTTACTTGATGAGTTATTAAATCTTAAATAGTAGATACCATTTGATGCAAAGCAACTCAACAAATATTTCCAAAATCCGTAAGATAGTTGGAGAGACACAATCAAGCTCTTTATCACGAACAGGCTTGGGAATCCACCCAAGAACTATTCGCTTTGGCGTTACTTTCCAGGATCCTTTATGGGATAGTCCACCCTGTACAATTCTCTACATATACACATCTTGGTTCGACATTTGCTCTCTCCAAAAAGCATAAAAGCCTAGCTCTCATTGTGTTGCGATGCAGAGGCATCGGAGGACAAACTAGACGATCGGAAGACAATCTGATGCACCAGCGACTAGCAGCACAACAAGGACCGAACTTTCTGCCTTCTAATTCCTTGGTAGCTGGTTTTTAATAATGTCTTATTTTTCTGATTTTGTTTGCTCCTTATTTTTATTGCTTTAGTTAGTAATTAACTCAGGTAGGGTTTATTTCATACAAAAGACTGCAAGTGAGGGGAATGAACGTTGAAGCAGAATTTGACGGCTAGAGCTCATGCCTGCCTCTTCGATTTTTATTAATTTGTTCAGTTGCCGAACAATGGAGTTCGGATAGCTTGGTGCTTCCCTTATACTTGTCCCGGAATTGATTGGATATTCCGCTGCACCATGTTGTGTATGACATCAAAGTACCTTTTACCAATTGAAAAAAAAAAAAAAAAGAGCCACACACACCAATAGCAAGAACAAGATGCCTCCACGGTACTCGTGATGCAATAGAAGGTCACAAATAATTCAATAAATATCATAGTGTATATATAATTGGAGTGTTAGAAATTCATAAAAGAATGCCATAAAATCTTATTATACGCCTTTCAATTCGATAAATAAGAAGCCCTACAGTAAAAAAGCATTGGAGAAAAGTAGAGAGAGAAGACAGTTACTTGGGCCAAGATCGGACACCGAGCTCAGAGAGCTTGGATTCAGGAGGGTTATTGACGACTTTGATACCAGATTTCTCCATTATTATGCTCTCGCTTTCGGCTCTTATTTTTGCACCTGAAAACCCTCTTCTTCTGATGCTTATACTTTTTGCTGGTGATTTGGATACTGAACCCACGACCAAATGTTTGGGTGCGATTTTACAACTACTATTAATCGTAGGAGCATAGGCTATTAAAGCATTAGCATTGCCACTAACACAGGTAACCATTTTCAAATTAATTGAACCAATATAGCAACTAGCCAGCTACTAATAGTATTGTGATTTATGGATTGCGAGTTGGACGAAATCATAGAGATTGGTCTCTGTGTCTTCTAGTCTCATTTTTATCCATTCTCACACCACAAGTCTCCAAAGGTTGCTTTCACTTGTTTCTTACCATTAGTTTGGAAAATGGTCCACCACACAATATTCTTGGGAAATGGTTGATTTTTAGCACACTTCTTGATTGTGGAATATAAAAGTAAACTTGTGTTATCCATGAGAGCATCGATACCGTATATTCATATGCTCAAAATGATACTCGAGTCAATGAAAAATTGAAACTCAAAGGACATCAATTGAAGCTTTGTGATAGTGCTTGTACAAATTTATAGTTCGTCGAAGTAGAAGCTTGATGCTCAACTTGTTACTGAATTTACCATTATATCTTTAAAAAAATATTGAAATAAACATCAACCAACTATTTTGAGGGGGACGAATATGTTTTAAGGTTAATTTGTTTTCACGGGCTTCGATTGGCTAATTCTATCTCTATTAATAATTTATTGTTCTGTAATTTTGTTTATGTTAATAATTCATTTTCTATTCAGTTACACGTGTATTCTGGATAACAATCTTAATATAGATTATAAAGGTCAAACAAGTGACGAAAGTTTTAAGAAATTAATATTTTATTTGGCGTTTCAAATATAGCAATCGAGTCAACTCATGTTATTGTGGCTAGGGAAACCAGATCGTCCCTATTGTTGTGTATACTAGAAATTATACTGCGAATCAATTTTCAAATCTTGTTGTAACCCAAATTGTGATGACTAGTTCGTATTAATCATAGAGAAAAATCGAAGAAAATCAATGTGTTGAATTTCAAGAGGTGGGCAACAGAAGTTATCGTTTTATCCTACCACTTTAAATCTCGCAAGATTCTTGATTGAGGATGCTCCAAAGTTGAAAGATGACGAGCATGATATGCATTGCAGTTGATAATTCAAAATAAATTTTCCGATTTATATACTAGACTAGAAGGTAAACCTCAAAGATTCCAAAAAGCTCTGAACTATTAAAAGTTTTAATTGCAAGTTTTTCAAATAAGAGCTAGTTCCATTTAAAGTAAAATAAGTAGATAACGAATCGACGTAGGTTTAATACTCTATTTATCACTTTATTGCCATCACTTTATTACTTGTATGTGATACGTCTACTTACTAGATAATTTCGCAACAATTATTGACTATGTTTCATGTTTCAATAGATTGATGTGTTGGTTGAATTTGGTAAAAAGCCAATCATAGAAAGTCAGAGAGGGGAGTAGATATTCCAATGGATAATAGTTTGAGTGGTTACAAGAAATAATGCAAAGGTTCATGAATACAGCTCTTCTTTTTCTTCGTAGGGATGAATGTGTGTATACTATTACTATACATACCGGGCATGTTATCCATATCTAAGCACCATCATCTGCCACGTCATCAAGTACAGCCAATCAAAGCACAGCATGATATTACGAATCTTCTGTCGAGACCAATGAATAAGAAGCTGACTTGGCATGTCTACATCCACGGATTCAAGCTTTTGGTGTATTTCAACCTCCCTTCTTCTCAATTCTCATCCCACAGGCACAGCTGAAAGAAATCAACAATGGCTTCTCTTGGTATTTCTGAAATGCTGGGTAACCCCCTTAACTTCACTGTGGCTTCCAGGTCTGCTCCTAGTCCTACACGCCCCGCAACCACTTTCAAAACCGTGGCACTTTTCTCCAAGAAGCGTGCACCACCTCCAAAGGCTAAGCCTGCTTCTGTGTCACCTGTTGATGAGGAGCTCGCAAAGTGGTATGGTAAGCATCCAGCTTCACTTGATATTGCTTCATGGATGTTAATTTATTATTTCAATTTTCAACTTCAAATTTACCTACTTTGGTTTCAGGACCTGACAGAAGAATTTTCTTGCCCGATGGCCTTTTGGATAGATCAGAAATCCCGGAGTACCTCACCGGAGAAGTTCCCGGAGAGTGAGTTTTCTAGTTCTTGCCATAAAAGAATCAGACGAATCATGACTCAACTTAAGAACATTAATATGTTTAGCCTTTTGTCGATATGCAGCTATGGTTATGATCCCTTTGGCCTCAGCAAGAAACCTGAGAACTTCGAAAAGTAAGTGAATCAATTACCTAATCATCACTAGCTAAATTAAGTACATGTTTGAAGTGAAATTAATTGTGTTTTGATCCAGATATCAAGCATATGAGCTGATTCATGCTAGATGGGCTATGCTTGGTGCCGCTGGATTTATCATCCCAGAAGCATTCAACAAATTTGGAGCTAACTGTGGCCCTGAAGCTGTTTGGTTCAAGGTACCTATTATTTATCGACTCCTTGGACCTTTTCTTTTTCATCATTATCTTCTTCTTCTTCTTCTTCTTCTTCTTCTTCTTCTTCTGCATCGTGATTATAGTTTTCTATTTATACAGACTGGAGCCCTACTTCTTGATGGGAATACATTGAATTACTTCGGAAAGAACATTCCCATTAACCTCATTGTTGCTGTGGTTGCTGAGATTGTACTTGTTGGAGGTGCAGAGTATTACAGAATTATTAACGGCTTGGTATGTTCCAACATTTTTCAATGTGATTTACCTTGGCATTGGCTAACATAATCATAATCAAATATTTTTCGAACTGGGATTTGAATTGTGTAGGATCTGGAGGACAAACTCCATCCAGGTGGTCCATTTGATCCATTGGGTCTTGCCAAGGATCCCGACCAGGCTGCATTATTGAAGGTGAAGGAGATCAAGAATGGTCGATTAGCCATGTTCTCTATGCTTGGCTTCTTCATCCAGGCGTACGTGACCGGAAAGGGTCCTGTTGAAAACCTTGCAGCACACTTGAGCGATCCTTTTGGCAACAACTTGCTCACTGTTATTGCCGGAACTGCTGAAAGAGCTCCTACTCTGTAATTCCTATATATATGTAATTTGCTGATTGATGCTGAACAATATATAAATCACTGTGACATTTTTCAAGGTCGATAACCAAGTTAGTAATTGCGAAGGGGAACATTTTTAATTTCAGTTTAAACTTTTAGCTAAGATGATTAGCCTGAAAATTGTGCACATGTTCAACAACATATAACTTGGATTTACTCTTGAAGAGTGTGTCTAAGACATAATTCAAACTAATACAATGATCTTTATCTTTATGAAAAAATGTAAAAATATTGGAATGGTAGAAAGAAAACATGAAGAGGCTTTAATGATGTTGACTTCTATTATTCGGAAATGAATCCCCACAACATAATTAAGCATCTATTACATGTTTCACTAAGATTTTTCATACTCATAAATAGGTCAAACATTAATTATAACCGCATATTAGAACACACAACTTTTATTTACTTTTTAACAATATATTCACACCCACTACTTATAAACACTTAAAAGCTTACTGAGAAAGCACTATATACATGAGATTGTAGTTGGGGAATACATTGTGTATATACACATTGAGATCAAGTAAAATGAAGGCTTTAGCCACAAACGCAAACCTTGCCTAGAGTATTGAACAAAATATAGATTCCATTTACATTTGAAGAGCGTCTTCAACACGATTCAAAATAATACAATGTCTTACACTGAAGATTGGGGATGAGGGTGCCCACAAATAATTTAAGCCCTGTTTTGTGTCGACCTTCAATTTTTGTACCACAAATGATTTTATCATACCACATGATGTTTGTAATGTGCTTCAGTTTCATTAGGGTCGTTTTCGTTTTGACATTTGAAATTGAGCTCTACTCAACTCTCCATTTGTTAGTTTTCTTCAAGTTCGATCTATGTAACATTTAGTTAAACGTAATAAAACATTACGTTCCCTATTTGATTTTAAAAGTGAAATGTATCTTATCATGCAAACTTCATTAGACAGGTAACACTGCTCATAGTACTGTGATGTTGTTCAAAGAACCTTAATATGATTGACTTGATCCCAACATACAATTATCTGTTATCTATCCGTATGGTGCATTGTTCATTGGAGGCGTAACATTGTACAGTCGTGCAATTTCATATCATTATGTTGTTTGTTCGATGTAGGGATCAATGAGGTTGAACAAATCTTTATATCCCCTATGTTTTGCCCCTTACCCCTTCATGAGAGATTAAGATCATTTGCAATATTGCATCTATAAATCCACATTTGCAGCATACTCGTCTGGCAATTGGCATTACGGGAGTTGTATTCAATTGAGACTTTTGAAAATTTTGATGGACTTTTTTTAAGTGAAGATTTCTATGAATTTCGTGGATTTTTTAAAGATTTCTATAGAATTAGTGGAAGCCTTTTGTAGAATTCTATAAACTTTCATTTTAAAACTTCTATAGTTTTTTGTAAAACTTTCATTTAAAATAGAATTCATATGGATCTAGTACAATATTGTGAAATTATCATATACGAGGTGGTGGTTCTCACAATTCCCTTTTTCCTTTTCCATCCCACATAATAAAAAAAATATTTTTTAAAAAATAAAAATTTAAGACCTTAATTAAATAAATAATAATTCATATAAAATTTAATATTCAGTATTATTAATATAGGGTGTGTTTGAGCCACATTATTTTGGAAGAATGTATTCTGGATTAGTAGATTAATGAAAAATATGTGGTTGAAAAAGAAAGAAAAGTTATTGATGTGATGAAAAATATTATTTTATTGAAGAATGTGTGGTTGAAAATAAGTAGAAAAATGAGAATGAAAAAAATAATATGTACCTAACAGGGGCATAACAAACATTATTTTGGAAGAATGTATTGTGGAATAGTAGATTGATGAAGAATGTGTGGTTGAAAAAGAAGGAAAAATTATTGATGTGATGAAAAATATTATTTTATTGAAGAATGTGTGGTTGAAAATAAGTAGAAAAATGAGAATGAAAAAAATAATATGTACCTAACAGGGGCATAATATAACTTTAAAAATAAATAAATTTAAATTTTATTATAAATTAGTCTATATAAAATTTTATAATTGAATTAAAAATTGACATTTTTTCAAAAAAGTGAATGAAAAAAGAAAAAACAAAAGTCATAAAAATACAATTTAATTTTTTTATATATATAGAAAATATACATAAACAATAAGAGCCTGTTTGGAGGAAATTTTGACGTCATTTTTAGAAGAAATTGGACCATTGCATAGTGAATTCACAACCCATTTCAACGGGATCTGACACGAAAACAGACTGCAGCTTGAAACAAAAAAATTTTGCTTTTAATTTACAAAACCCACTTTTCAAATCTACCCTCATATAACCTACTCACTCTCCAATGGAAGAGTAGAGTGGAAATCAATTACAGTTAATTGGGTGGTTGAGATAATTGTTGAGGGTAAAAACGATATAAAGGGAGAGAGAAAGAATCTCAAAATTTCAGCATGCAGCCTCTTTCGTGTCAGATCCCATTGAAATGGGTTGTGAATTCACTGTGCAACAATCCAATTTTTGCTAAAAATAAAACAAAATTTCCTCCAAACAGGCGCTAAGAGAAAGAGAGAGATAAAAATAAATTTTAATAATAATTTTAATGTTCATAGAAGAGAAGGAAAAAGAAATATTGAAAAAATACATATTAATTTCTTCGTTTTTCTTAAGGTCTCCTAAAATCTTATGATTAATAAGAGACAAAGTTTAAGATTTTATTTTAGTACTTTTTGTTTAAAAATTAGTACTATGGAGATCTTTATAAAAGTTTCTAAAAGTCATTAAAGTTTGAATACCCTAAAACTTATAGAGACTTCTAAAAAATTTTAATTGAATACACCGTGATTTTTAGAGATTTTTTAAAAATCTATGGAGGCGACAATGACTTCTATGGAGGCGACAATGACGACAACTGTGACATGATGGCGGCTGTGGGATGTTGGGCGATTTTGGATCTGTTTTGTTGGTGTTGGCAGTGCAATGAGGTGGTTTTGATGGTTGTGGTGGATCTGGTAGCAACGATTACAGTGGTTGCTTGCGGTGATGGTGGCGGATCTGACGGGGGCGGTGAGATGAGGTGAGGTGTTGGCACCGTGATTGTTTCTTATTAATAGGTCTGTGAAGGTGTGTAGGTTGGAAATGGTAGTTGTGGTGCTGGCTAAAAATGGTGGTGGTGGTGATGTGTGAGGTGATGGCGGTTGTGAAGTGTTGGCGATTTTGGATCTTATTTGTTGTTGGCGGTGCTGGTGAGGCGGTTGTGACGATGGCGATTACGATGGTCGTGGGTGGGATGTGATGGGTGGGGTGTTTGTGACCAATTATTTGGTTGATTGTGACCAATAATTGGTTAATTTGTGACAAATAAATAATATGTGACCTAAAAATTGTAGTTGTGACTGACAATTTGATAAGTTGTGATCGAAAAATTATTTGTGACCAATTAATTTGATAATTTGCAATGAATAAATGAGTTGTGAATAATAAAAGTTTTGATTTTATGATCGATGAATAATTTGTGACCTAAAAAAATTTTCATTCGTGATCGAGAAATAACGCGTGATCTATAAAATTCTTGATTTGTAATAAAAAAAATAAGTCGTAACCAATAATTTGATAAGTTGTGAACGAGAAATTAATTGTGACTAATTAATTTAATAATTTGTAATGAATAAATGAGTTGTGACTAATAAAAGTTTCGATTCGCGAACAATAAATAATATGTGACCTATAAAATTTTGATTCGTGGTCGACAAGTACTCTGTGAGCTATTATAAAATATGTGATTTGTGACTGATGAACAAATTGTGATATATAAAATTTTTGAATTGTAACCGTAAAGTAAATTTTGACGTTTCATTTTATATTTGTAAACCGATGAATAAATTGCGACCTGTAAAATTTTTGAATTATGACCGTAAAATAATTTGTGATATGTAAAATTTGTGATTTGTGACTAATTATATAGAATTTATGACCAAATTATATGAAATTGTGAATTTAATATATTTAATTAATAAAATATATGTTTAATTAATTTATTTATAAATAAAAATTTTTAAAAAATTGAGATTTGAAATTTTAAACCTTAAAAAATCTGAAATTTGAAATTTTAAACTTTATCTCTTAAATTAGAAAATGGTGAAACTTAACCTCTTAGTTATGAAATTTTCCCTTTTGGTGTATGTATATGAGGTAGCCCTGAACTACATCCAGTGTCTTGAGCGATATTGTCTGTCTTATTGACCCTTTGGAGTACTAGAAAATTTCTTGGTAATCAATATATACTTGAACTCAAAACTTATTTAGCGCGCGCGTACGTCATAATATATGAATATTTTGAAGAGGCTTTTTATTTTTAAAAATCATATTTTATAATTTAAAGTGCATACATAAATTTAGAGTGTAAAAATTTGTAAGCACTCCAACAATTTATATGTCCTTAACACTTAATTTATTACTTCCAATTTATATTATTATTTTTCTCTATCTTTTACTTTTACCAACTTTCCTCCAAACAATTTTATTTGTATATACTATTTAATTCGGTGCATTGAAAATTTGAATATTTTAAATGCATTTAATTATAGAAGTAGAAATGTTAATTAACACCCTATTTGATCCGTACTCTTACAAAAATTCATTTTTTCAAAACTTATTTTTAACTACATATTCTTTAATAAAATAATATTACACGCAAATTCAAATTTTTTTATTACTTTTAACCACATATTTTTTCATCAAAGCACTAACTAAAATACAATCTACACTCAATAATGTGCATCAAACAGCTCTAAAAGAATCATAATGCATTTTACTTTTTGGAAATCCTCTAATAAACGTCTTATCTTTCTTTTAACTGTTTTACTTACGTTATAAAATGCATATCCCTCTCGTCAATTTCAACCTTCTTCCAATTGTGATTCGTCCAGTCTCTTTTCTGCCTCTTACCTACCAAAAATCGATAGAAGGTACGTATTTTTCGTTAATTTATTGATTTATATATTGCGAAGGTGTAATCCCTTTACTGATTA
>CAIGRN010143717.1:0-11227 GCA_903798345.1 Fraxinus anomala
TTTCACATGATTTTTCAAAACATCCCTAATTTTAAGGGTATTTTTGTAAACACCCCTTAAAAAAATGTGTCATTTTTGAATGATTTCATTCATGACTTTCGAACTTGATATATTTCAATAGTCGTGTTTTTTTTCAAAAAAAATTTCGACATCCATATTTAGGAATCCCTCATTTGCCAGATTGATTCCATTTTTTTTCCCTTGCACTATACCAAAATTATATTTTGGATATTTTGAGCACTCGTATAGCGGTACATGATTGTTGTCATTTGGGAAACGAGTGTTGAAAGACCGTTTATTACCTACACAGGGCATTATCATCTTACATTTCAACTCTTTCTTCTATCAAAATCTCATTTAATGTATTTTTTTATACATTTCTTGATTACGATAGTCAAAATATCATTTTTAACAATATCTCTGAGTCAGCGACGAGGATGTAACCACAAACTTTAAATAATTACAAGGATCCCCTGAATGCAAGCTACAAAATCAATTAATAACGAGATCTTTCCGATTATATTTGAAATAACGCTGGTCCGAGAGAATAATCGGCCACAATGAGACTAGGACTTGACCCAGACTCTTATCGGAAATATTCATGGATTTTAGCAGTAAACATGCTAAAATATTAAATTAGTATTGCAAGATTATTCATGAAAATAAGCAAGAACTGAAATCTTTCTATTAAAGATGACAACAAAAGTAAAGACCAATCCAAGGTTTTCCTAAATGTATGCCTCATACAAAATTGTCCAGAATTTATTTCACTAAGTGATCAAATCGCTTCGTCCAACTTCAACAATTAGTCTCTTATCGTGGCACGCAGAGACCTATTTCTGAGAAACAAAGAGAATCAATATATAAGAAATGATTCTTCTATCCCACACACAACTAATCAATTAAATGAAAGAAAAAAAAAAAAAATCCATTGAGTGAATAATCGATCCCATTCCTAAAGCCAGTTGATTACAAATTAAATAACCATGGTTTGTTCCACATTAATTTTCATACATTATGTTGATATAAACATCTAATAACGAGCAAATTGTTTCAAAAAATTCAGCAGTGAAGTAAATGTGAGGAACCATAGAAAAAACAAGCCTACTTGGAAGTTTTAGGGTACCGGTTTTGGGGGTTTATGAGTGGTCCGATTTGTTTCGTAGCGATTTTTAAAACAATCCAAAACATGCTTGAGAGTTTATTATCCAGCGGCTTTTAGTATCTATGCTAGAAACTTCACAAGTTCAACTGGAAATTACTTTCTAGTCCCATGGTGTCTCTATACTGTAATGTTCTAGCCCTATTTCTGGATTTCATGTACGTTCTTTGTTCCATTTATCAAGATTATTGTGAGCTTTTTGTTTGATTTTTGAATATGGATTGCTGGTTTAGTATAATAATATCTCACTTTAATGAAATTCAGCATTTGGCACTAATTTTTTAATATGGGTTGTTTTGGCAGGTTAATTTGCTGATATCTGTGTTTGATTTATTTTCTGTAACTTGGATCTGGCCTTGTGTAATTTCAATTTGGAAATAATTGTTTCAAAGAGGTTAAAATTGGAAGAAAAATTGAAAAAGGCCAAAAACCAACTATTTGGTGGGTTAAGCAATACAACCCTACAACCCAATTAACATTACACTGATCCAAAAAACTAACAAGCACTGATTTTCCAAACCTTTCATTAACGGCGCCACCCAAAAACAATCAAAACTAGGGGAAAAAACTGGCAAGCAGGCTCTTATGCAAGGTGCTAAAGCTGTCTATGACAAACAAAATGACTAGTTCTAAAGAATGAGAGTATAAACAAAATAAGTAGTTCCGGGGGTAGCAAAAGAATGAGAGAATAACAAACAAAAATAGAAAACATTAATAAAATGATTGATCAAGGTATACAAGTGAAATATCTCTGGCTACAACAAGAACATTCTAAAAAATAAAGCTCACAAATTGTCAACATGTAAAGTAATAAGTTGTTCGGTAAAGCTTAAAAGTAAGTCAAACTTGTATATAAATTTTGTTTCTAAACATGTTTGGATTAATTATTTTCTTTTCTTATATGTCAGAATTTCAAAAGTAACATAAGGATTACTTTCAAAAAAAGATAACATAGATTCTCACTTAATCCATTCTTATGACTACACTATGATGCGAATACATTTATTTCCCTTTGAAAAAAATGTAATGAACAAGAGACCATCCTTTTGTTGCAGCATGATTTTTAGATTCATGGGCAACGATCCAAGGATGGGTTTCCCTACAACAGGGGGACAGGAGTTGACCTTTTTAGAGCACATCACAACCAAGAGGTAATTGATTCATCAAACATGCACAAAATTCAACTATAGAGAAAAAGAAATGCTAGATTGCTCTTAGTAAGGCAAGTAACCAAGTTTAAATTGTTTCCCACTTCCCCCAAAGCAGAATTCAGGTTCTTGTCTAAATTTGTACGAGAAGATAAGAAGCTAACTCCATATCATACCCGATCTCCCAAGTGGCAAGAAGAAAGGTTTAAAATACAATGAATAATATCCTATGGAAATATCACATACACAAAAAGATAGGGGGAGAAAGTTTTGTTTCTTAATTAACCTTATAAACATGAATAATCCACAGGTTATCGATTGTACATAGGAATGCATCTCAAGCCAAAACGAATTTATGATCACAACAATGGCACAAACTCTAACCGCATGTTTGGTAGAGACAATTGGATGGTACATGACAGTACTAAGATAAAGAAGCTAAATCCTATCGAGTATTGTATACCTAACATGCACTTAGTGTACGTACATAATGTCTTCTGTTCGTGATGATTAAGCTATGTTACCTACTGCTTAAATGGATCAAAGAAAGGTAATGTCATGTAATGAACAGCACGAGAGAATTAAAATTTGGTGAATCCTGAGGAGAGGAGAGGAGGAAAAGGAAGCAGAGAAAGAAGATAATTTACGCACTTTTCCAAGATTTGGGCAAAATCGCTCATTAAAACATCAAACTCATCACTTGCTCGGATGTTTATGTATTAAAGATGCACGTAGCAGGTCAAAATGTTGATTGGGGATCTATTGGCTGTTGGATTTTATGATTCGAGTAGAAGTCGTGACTAAAAAGAAAAAAGAAAAGCAAAAAAGAAGTTAAAAGATACTGCTTTTGATTTGAAACTCATGAGATGCTAGGAATCTAATTTGTGACCTCAACAGGCTACTAAATCACACCCATGCACTGCAAAATTATAATTCAACAGAACAAATTTAAGACCTAAGTTAAAAGAACTGAAATATAAACTACAAAAGTTTTAGAAAATAAAATAACACCTACATCCAAAACCTTAACTTCCCAAAAAAAAAAATAAAAAAAAAAATAAATGGCTTGAAAGCCATCTCCCAGAATAATTACCAAATTTCCTTTTTTCTTGTATATGCATCGCATCAACAATTAGCACCTAAATTACTGTTTTGCCGAAAATTTCTAAATGTCCAAAAAATAAAGAAGAAATTATAATCTCACATTATTAATCTCTGTGTCAAACCCAGACATTTCATTTGGAAAAAGATAGTTTCACGTAGAATCAGTAGCACAAGTTGCCAAACTGCTATGAAGTTAAAACTTTTAACAAAATTGCACAGGTGACCAGCATAGGCAACAATTTGAGCATCCAAGCACCCATATACGACCAACACTCCTGACAGCAAGGAATCAAAATATACAAGAGCTTGATGCAAAGATATGTCACACTTGGAAGCAGAGCCTTACCATGCACAATGCAGACAAAAGAGCACAACACCCACACAATGCGCTTTCAACTTTCCCATTATGGATTCTGAAACATGTCACAACACACCATACTTTATTCTATCTCTCTCCACGTTTCACTTTAGATAAACTAGAAAATTACCTATGAAATACATTTTATGCACAAAAGCGGTCATACTTTCTTTCAGTTACTTCTTTTACTAAAAATTATTACATTACTTCTTTTATTAACAAAACTTAGTTTTATACACTTAATTTCTAAAGAAGTATTATTAAGCAGAGCCAAGCATGCTTGTATCAATCCCAAATAAAGTTCATGTAAACAATGGAAAAACGAGGAATTTACCCATGAAAAAACAAGAGAAACAAGAAATATACCAACTTCGCAGGAACTATGAAAGACAAAAGTGGTATGCTTACAGAAACATTAGAAAATATATCAAACTCCAGGGTTGGCACTGCAGAGCATACCCTGAGACAGCGACCTGCAGCCTTTGGTGTCGGTGCCAAGGCACGAGGTAAGCCGAGCAGAGGAGACTGCTGTGTGGAGAGGTAGTAGAGACTGGAATGCACCTAATTGAGCTAATGGCCTAAATTTCAAAATTCAAACGCAAAAAATCAAAGATCGATTCAAGAATATAAAAGATACTTGAATTCAGGAGAGACTGTATTTAGCATTTCAACCCCTGAAAATTACAATTCAAAATCAAATCTTGTGTTAAGAACACAATATGGCATTAAATTGAGGAGGATTCGTGTTTATAACTCTGAAATAAAACCATCCACGTAATGATTATTGGACATCAAATAAACCCAATTCGACACACTAGCATCAAATTCATATTTAATGTCAAAAAACCCATGTCAGGTAACGGCCTGAAATAACAAATAAAATGTTCAAAACTGAATCTTGATTCACAAATAATAAAGCGTCTTGCAAAGGAATGTGTTTAGGTTTTGAAGGGAAAAAAAAAAACCTTGTGAAAAGAGATGGAGATGGGCGTGAGGATTGAATAAAGCATCCGGGATTGATTGAAGGCTTTGAAATGGCGGATTTGAGAATATTAACCGCAGGTCTGGAGAGTGTTCTGTATCGAGAAGCCATTGTTGATTGCAGTTTGTTCAAGGATCGGATTAGGGTTTTAGTCAGGGGTTTTAGAAGATATTACATGTTGTGGAACGTTATGCTTACAACGTTGTACTTTCACTGTTTGATTTTTAAGAAAACTTCAAATTGGTCCCCATTCTATTGATCCAGTAGAACGTTAGTCCTTCAACTTTAAGAAGAACAAATTAATCTCTAACTTTTGTCCAAGTCTTTGTTAAATACTTTAGAATTGTTCCCAATAAATGAACTTGAATAATGCTATATGTACATCGATCATGACAATTTGGTTGACATTCTTTATTTATGTGGAGGAAATTTGTATAGTGATATGATGAATGTGTTCAAAATCATGAACGTAGATATTGTCACGTGGAAAAGTATAAAGAAAGATGCAAGAGAGTGTGTTAAGTGTAGCAAGATTGAATTGACTTGGCTCGAGTTTAGCGCGGCTAAAAATCATATATTAAGTAAATTTGATAAAAATTAATGAAATGTATGATGAAAAAAATTTGTGAATCACAATTAAAATTAATTGTTAATTTTAAATTGAATTTTTAACAACTTTTTTAACCCGGCGAAGAGCATAATCGCATTTTTGTTCAAATTGTTTGATTTATACAGGGAAGGCAGGGTGAAACCCCCAATTCTCTTTTATTGTCCCATCTATTGTTTATTTATATAATGTTAAATATTATGTGATTATTAAATAATCAAATAAAAGATTAATTTGAAATTAAGAATCTAAAAATAAAAATAAAACAAGATTACATCATTTATACATTTACATCTTTTAATATGAATGATATTTATCCGATGCTTAATATAACAATGCTGATACATGTAAATGGTTGGTTGACAATTTCTTTGACACGTTGTAAACTGTCAAGATTTAATTGGCTGTTAGACAAAAAAATACAGTTTAACCATCCAATACAATGTTGTCATCTGGGTATCTCTAAAAATCTCCATAAATGCAGCCTAGACAGAGAGCTTAATTCTTAATATAATAAAACTCCTTAACAAAGTCTCACAATTAACCCTTCTTTCTCTCCATTTAAAACAAAACTATTTAATTCTCATAATCTATTTTCAATCATATATTCACACAATAAAATATTTTTCATATAAATTCAAAACTTTATCCTATCTTTTAACCACACATTCTCCAAAAAATCACTATTTAAAACATCAATTTTTTTTCAAATAATGACAATCAAACATGGACTAAATAACACTCAAATAATGTGACAAGCGAATCCCACATTGGATTCTTAAAGAAAATGTGTTTTAAAAGTGTCTATACAAAGGAATTGTGGAATTATTTGACTCATATTATCTAAAACTCATTTTTCTCAAATTCATTTCTAACAACATATTTTTTCTATAAAATAATTTTGCACGTGAACTTATAACTTTTTCATATTTTTTAACCACACGTCCTAAAAAATAAATTACTTTTTACTCTATCAAGCCGAGACTAAATAATAGTCTTTACATATGGGCTATGAAATGAATTTTTAGCCATTAATACTTACTGGGATGAGTTTAGGGATGGCAAAAAGCTCGTCGGCTGGAGCGACTCGAGCTCGGTTGCACCGAGCCGAGGCTCGGGTCGAGCCCGTATATAAATTTTTTTTAAAAAAAGCTGCTTGCTAGCTCGGTTGCACCGAGCCGAGGCTCGGGCCGAGCCCCATTTTGGGGGCATTAGCACTAGCCCGGGCCGGCCCGTATATAAAAAAATTTTTTTTTTTTAAAAAGCTGCTAGCTGCCTGCTGGGCAGTTTTTTCATTTTTTTTCAATTTTTTTTAATAATATACGAGCCTGCCCGGCTAAGGCTCGGGCCAACCCCCTTTCTCTCGACCGGGCTTTGCTCGGCTAGGCTCGGGCCCAAAAAAGCTCGAGCTAAGCCCGAGCTTTTTTTTTTGGCTCGGACTTGACTTATTGACATAGCTAGATAAGTTTAGACAGGGATCCCATTCCCTATCCCTGGCCCATCGTGGATTGCCATTCTGTTCGCTTTCCACAGGGATCAAGGATTCATCACCTCGTTATCATCCCTAATCATGTCACCTTCTTTTCATACTCCCCCGACTTGTTGAGCCACTTTCATACCATTGTGCTTAAAAGTACATTTGTCAAACTTACTTTGTTTTGTCTAAAAAACTAAAAGTTATTTAATTTAGCAATATCACTAGTCTAAAGGAATGTTTGGACAAAAATGAGTGGTGGATGAATGAGTGAATGGATTCCTTAAAATACGTTGATAAAAAATGATTTAAGTATTTATAGATCGTTTCTATAAATGAGCCAATCATACAACTTGGTAAGCGGCTTCTCATAGAACTGGATGAAAGAATAGAAAGAGGCTAAATCAATTGAACTGATGCCACATGAAAAATATGTAATACATAGATGATGTTAAGTGTTTGTTTGAAAATTTTTAAAAGTTTGAGTCAAAGTCATAAATTAATTTTAGCCACATATTTTATGGAATTTACAATTTCTATGAATTTTTTTAATTCCACGTTTCACTAACTTTTATCGAAATGTACTAAATTTTCTATCAAAAGTTTATCAAACCACCCCTAATTATATCTTAAAGTTACTTCTAAAGTACTGCAAGGCACTCTTTTCTCAAGCAAATAATGAACTTTTGGTCTCCATGGACAAGTAACATTATAGCCAAGTTCAAAACCCATGACGTGCCTTAAACTCAACCATTATAGGATTGTTCCAAAATTACACTATCCCTCTCGTGTCCTTCTAAACCGTCCAAAGAATTTCAACCACATTTTCCACTGGATATCATATACCTCTCTATTTCCAATAACTCCCAACTGTCATTAACTTCTTTTCCCTTCCAAAAATGGAACTCCTTGCATCCACTTCATCCGTATCCGACAACCACCACCGCACGCAACCCTTAACCGAGCGCGTAATCCGAGCCCTCCACCCCCGGCTCCGCCTCCTCCACAGGTTAGATTCCATGTTCTTCATATTAGGTTCAACAGGAAATGTCTACACTGTGAACTTAGGTGCCACACCATCATGTACTTGCCCTGATCGGAATTATCGGACGACTCCTTGCAAGCACATTCTATTCGTTCTAATCCGCGCGTTGGGTGTTCCAATAGACGATTCTTGCCTCTGGAGGAGGACTCTTCGGCCATGCCAACTAAATCGCCTATTGAGTTTGCCTACATTAACTGGAGCCTTGGCCAGTGCCACCCTATGTGAGAAATTTCACCGGCTATTTTTTAAGGCCCGCCCAAGCGTTTCTCGGCCACCAGTGGTGGTGGAAGATGGGAGTATTTGTCCAGTTTGTTTGGAAGAAATGGGAAAAGAGGATAAGATGGTGGCTTGTGGAACTTGCAGAAATATAATTCATGAGGAGTGTTTCTTGGCATGGAAAAGAAGCTGCAGCCGGAGAAAATCCGCCACCTGCGTGCTCTGCCGTGCGCGGTGGAGAGAGGGAGCAAATCAAGAAAAGTATTTGAATCTCTCAGCTTATGTTACTGAAGATGACATGGTGGAGGGTGATGACCACTGCAGTTGATTAGAGCATTCAAGATTAGCGATAGGCTATCAAAGCTTGTGCAATTTAGAATTTATATACTAATTCATTTGTGAAATACATGTATATATAATGATTCAGAGAGATAATAAAATAAATAGCAATCAATTTTGTAAAATATATATGGATTTCCTTTTTCACATGGCAAAAATAATGATGCCCATTCACGATTCATGGTTCCTCTGCTCATTGAGTTATTCGAGCTTATGGAAAATCCCAAAAAATGAGTTCAACAAATACCGGGTCCATTCACGCTAAGCCAAGTACTATTCCGGCGCGTTTCTATCGGAATAACAACGATAGTAAAGAAGAAATGGATGCGGGAGGTACTTTGCGGCGAGAGACAAAAATGTTTGAGCTCCGACGGATGAAATAAAGACAATTACGCTAACAACGATCATCGGATGGAAATCAAACTAATCTATGTGGCAACAAAAATAGGAATATGTGGAAGGATAGATGAAATGTTAATATATTTCCTTCAAGAGTTTAAGTGTGTATTTCGAATATATGATTGTCAATATTCCATTCAATTATCCAACCCCATTTGATTTACATGAAGACCCTATTTATACTACATTGGCCGACGTGGTGTCCGTTGGATCAGAACCACGTGGTATCATCTCCCTAATTGGAGCATCACATCACTGTTTATTCATTCAATTAATGCATTGATAAGAGGTCAGCCGCCCTATACAATATGCCGACACACTGACAACTTTATTACAAGCATTACATCAATCACTTCAGGGAGATCTTCGAATCTTTTATGAGGAACAACGTCGACTTCATGAGCCTCGGATCAGTTGAGAGCCTCTGAGAGATCTTTTGAGATGGTTCTCTAAGTGGAGAGCTTCAACCCCTTTCTTTGCTTCTTTAGGCAGTGCGTCAGCAAGTATTTCGGCTGTAGAGCAAGGACTTTGATTCTGAGGTCTGCTTCAGTGAGTACTTCGCCTGTAGAGCAAGGACTTTGATTCTGAGGTCTGCTTCAGCAAGTACTTTAGCTGTAGAGCAAGGACTTCGGCTTAGATTGACCTTTTTCGTATTTTGACCTCGTGGGTCTTTGTTTGACTTTCTTGTTGACTTTTTGTCTACGTGGCTTAATTTCTCTGAGTCACTGAGGCGATGAATAACAATAATCCCCCAAGTCTATGCATGATTATTTATGTAATGCATGTACTTGAATGTAAAATAATAAAACTTTTGTTGGAGGTATATTTCACAACATGCCAATAATAGTAATCTAAGTCTAAGTATAATCATTTATGTTATGGCTAGATTTAGGAAATGTTGACTTTTGCAGACATTGTGTAGGTGTTGCCCGAAGTGGTTCATTCGACAGCACCTCATTATTGGGACCGATTCTGGGAAAGGATGTTGAAATAGAACTAAATCGAAGTGGTATTTCGGAGGTGCCAATGTAACCGAGGTGCTAACTGAAGTGGTTGAACTGAAG
Organism: Fraxinus anomala; assembly: GCA_903798345.1. Taxonomy (NCBI): domain Eukaryota; kingdom Viridiplantae; phylum Streptophyta; class Magnoliopsida; order Lamiales; family Oleaceae; genus Fraxinus; species Fraxinus anomala. Next base: position 9,899 of record CAIGRN010143717.1, read on the forward strand.
AAGGTAAGAACCTTATACAGCTTCAACTATTTATAATTTCAAGGCGTTTTATCCTAATAATTTTGAGGGACACGAGGTGTCCTTAATGATGGAGCCTCAATGATTTGATGTTGTGGTGCGTTTCTAAGAAAACATGGATGATGTGGTGTAACTTCCAATACACGCAATCGTCGCCGTAAGTAATGCGTAATGATGGCTGTCCTACACGCGTTCTGACGACTTCGAAGCGTACGAAGGCGTGTGAAATTGAAGCCTTAATTTGAGCCTAAGAAGGCGGATTACCATATGCGTTGGGCGGCTCAGATTGAATCCTTTCAATGTATGGTTGGATGGCTCGGATCAAGATCCAACGATTAGGATTTAATCGGTCTGTCTAAAAAAGGCATGGACTTTTGAGGAAATTTTTTCTACTTTTGGCACGAATCCTTTGCATCCTTTTTTTCCAAATCTTCAAAAAACCTTCAAATTTTTCTTGAGACTCTTTTAAGTCATTAGCTAAATCCCTTCATTCTTGCCTATTTCTTTGTCCACATATTCCAGTGTTGTCTTTTCTCCATTTAGTTTGAGAAAATCGTAAGTATTGTATTTTGTTTTTCTTCTTTTTAACTTTATAAAGATTTAGGCAATGGCTTCATCGAAATCTACTAGGGGAAACATAGATATTAGCAAGTTGGCGAGTAAAATGAGTTTTTCAGTTATCAACACAGCCGACCTCGTCCGAGCTGTTGAAGCTGGACGAGGCGCTTCCATTTCTGGGAGTAGTAATGAGGATGACGATGACATAACCTGAGGGGCATAAAAAATCCCATCTTGTGTTAGTCCGACCCACCTCGCAAACCTTAGTGAAAAATATAGAATCCCATATGACATAGAACTCCTATCCCCATCTCCTGATGAATGACCTTGCTACCCGAGGTAGGGTTGCGTCGCCATCATTGAGTTTCTTCTTAAGGCTGGACTTCGCCTACCTCTTCATCCTTTCTTTCGAGCCGTCCTTAGGCTATACGGGTTGGCCCCTACCCGTTCTCTCCTAATGCCTGAGCCCAATTAGTGGGGTCTGAAAGAGACTTCCTTAGGTGAGGGCATGCCCCCTTCACGTCTTCCAAACTATTTACCAACCTCGGTCTTTAGGCAAGGGGGAATCTAAGGGTTGGTACTCCTTGTGTCCGTGGGGGCGCATTCTCTTTTTGTGTTAGGCCTCCCTATATCCATCAAAGGATGGAAGGAGACCTGGTTCTGGGTGCGGGAAAGGTGGCAGGAGTGCGAGGGCGACATCGTCCCCTACGTCACAGGTCCGACCTCCTATTCCGAACCCAGTGAGTCACCATT
>CAIGRN010143756.1:0-36425 GCA_903798345.1 Fraxinus anomala
ATGGAATGCGTTTTTTAAAATTGTTTGTTTGAGTTCAAATGCTAATCTCATTTAGACAAAAATATTAAAGTTAATTAAACGAGGACGAGGATATAAGCGGTTTAAACTATAGTAAAATAGACTATATATACTTCCAAAAATTAGAAGTTACGACTCTTAACAAAATAAACAAATATCTAATAAGCACTTTTATATTCGCGCTCAATCCATTTTGTATAAATGCACTTTCTTCTAATTTGAATGTGTCGACTTGAACACGTTTTTACGATAATAAGAAATCGTTAGAATAGAAAGTCCTTTTCAATGAGATTAAAGAGACAATGTTAATTAAGGCCTTGTGAAGATTGGGTTTTTTTTTTTTTTTTATTAAATAAATAATTTAAAATCCTATTATATTTAACTAAACTTTATTTATTCCTCACGTTTCCTTAAATCAAAATATATAAAATTGTAAGCATACTATACGAAAGAGTTGGTCAGAAGTAACTGAATGAGCCATTGTGTCTGATTGGTCTTTTCAGAGGGCAGGCTGACCACAAAGAGAAACAAATTTTCTTCAATTTATCTCCCAAATTCCAGTTACAGAGACGTCAACTTCACATCGACACATGTGAAATTTCATGCTTCGAAATCCATACTTACACGTACAATGTTTCGTTCTTAACTCATCGCTGTTCTAATTTGTTCTCTCGACTCTCGAGATCGTTTCACTTTTACAAACTAAAATTTATCTAGCATGTAAAGGCGATTCTCTAACCACCTAAATGGATTAAATTCTTGATGAGTGGTCAAGTGACACTGATTGAGTGGTGGAAAAGGATTCCTTGCAAAATGGTGCGAACAGTGTTACTTTATACTGATACAAAATTCACATATGAATATGTATGTCTTGTGTGGGGTTTGATTGATTCGAGGTTGAGTGATGTTGAAATATCATTGCTGTAAAATTCTATCCTCACACCAATACTTATACTACTGTGTCTGTGTGTGCATGAACCGTCACATTGATAATCATGAATCATCACCTAAAAGCTTAGAACTCGAACTGCTCTCTTGCCAAGTTATGGGTATTCAGTTTCAAATAACATATTTAAGGTCAGACAACTGATTGATTTTTCTGACATTTGAACCAAACAGTGAACCTATTAATGTCATTTTTAGTTTTTCAATGTTGGCTTTTTTTACTTTTAGGAATAGCACGTTAAAATGTTTAATTGGACAGAACGTGACTAAGCAATATAAGTTACAAATTTATCTTATGAGCTTTTAATTTATTTTAATCTGGTCTAGCGTAATGTAAAAATCTGAGTTAGACATAACGTGAAAATGTTGATATTTTAGTAGTTTACAAGAATAATTAGACATTTCGACTGTCCGATGGGAGAAGCTTTTCCGTTTTTCCATTTCAACCTTCATTTTCGAAAATTTTGTAAGAAAAATATAGCAGAGATCACAAAATATGTGAATAGTAATGAATAATAGTAACAAATTTGTGATAAAAATCCACTACTAAATTCTTAGTTTCTCATAAAATAAAACTCTTTCCAACTCCAACGTCCTATTTTTCCACATTAACCTTACATTCCAATTTTGATCACATCAATTACATCAATGAAATTATGCTTATCCCACACAAACCTTGAAAAAATGGGTAAATTCAGATATTTTACCTCTTAGATTCTCTGTTATTGGATGGACCCTATGACCTAAATATTGGGCCATTTCATTCATTCTGTTTTTTTCTTTTCCTGTACGCTAACTACAGTTGGATTTTGTTCAACTACCATTTCAGGAAAAAATATCGTTTAATACATAAATTATAATTGATTTTTGCTCTGAAAGGCCAATCTATACCGTCTAGTACAGAAAAATAGGGTTCTAATAAATCTGGAAATTAAAGACTGTATCCCGAAGACACAAACGTCCAGACAGCTAAACGGGTAAAGGCGGTCGTAAGAATTGCCAACAGAGGACAATAATAGTGCTCGACTGAGCCCAACGGAATAAAAATGTTTCATAGACCAAAATAACTTCTTTAACATGATTTCTTGGAGCCAAAATCATTTGCGAGCTTCCATCTTCTTCTGCTCTTTGGCTGCAGGGAGAAAATGTGGAGTGAGGTCAAGGTGAAAATGAAGGAAATAAAAAATTGACCAACAGTCGGTGTGACTAATGCAGATAGCTACCTGCTTTCTCCTCGTCTCGTTTTTTAGCAGCTTCTGCTCTTTGTTGCCTTATAAGAGCCAAGCGATCTGCAAGTTTAAGAAAACTATCATTAAATATCATGTATTAAGAGAGAAAAATGAGGCACATATCTTGGATTGTGTGAATTGGACTCGGTCAACAATAATCCCACACGTACACGATGAAATATGTCACAAACAAATTGGCAGTGTAAATCTGAAGGATATCATTTGACGTGGGAGCAAGGGAGAAATATGCAATTACAACATTATAGGAAGTTATACACTCTAGAAGCTGGTCATTTTATTATGAACAGCTCAAAACATAAAATGATGGAAGAACTCGGAGCTGGTAGGTTGCACATCTATGAGAATCTGTCAATAGCTCAAGGTCACTGTTACCCTCGATGCATCAAAATAAGTCTACAAGCTACCTGGATAGAATACACCGGAAATCACTAATGCACATTTATAGCTCAATAAAAGTTGCATTGTATCCGAATGGACAACATTGGGCCTTTATAGAAAATGTCATGTAGAGGTTTAATTATTCAAACATACACCAACTAGTTAAGCAACAAAGAGGAAATCAAGAAAGATACAAACAAGAGAAAAGGCTTAACATAAGTATAACCTGGTACAGTGACTTTGCAACCAATAACTGACAGCACATTCGGATTTAATGATCTAAATCTTTATCCAATCTGATCTAGCGTGGTGTTTGCAAAAATTTTTGTTTTAGAATTATCATAGGAGTAGGGGTTTGGGAACTTCTGTGATTAGTCAAAGGACAAGAACCCCTTCTCAATTCCAGAGCTAATACACTCCCTTTCAAATGACCATAATCCCTTATACTTTGGACTACATGCCAGCTCCGAATCGTTTCCCCTTTGCCTAAACACTCACCAGACTGGGAACAGTCCCCCCACCCACCCACCCACCCAAAAAAAAAAAAAAGCCCTTTTGTGTTAATATTGCTTAACAGCGCACCTCAGCAAGAAACAAACAGTAGATTCAAAAACCCTACCTAAATCTTTCCTTGCTTGTTCCGTCTTCCCTTGTTCCTGCAGTTTCATGTACCTTTCATGAGCTCTCTGTTTTTCAATCTCCTCTCTGTTAACAAGAGAACAAAACGACAGTAAGAATATAAACAAATCAGTAATAAAAGAAAACCACGACTAAATTATCAACGCTCAGAGAGGCCAAGACATTGAGATTTCAGTGTAAAATACAGCACCTCATCACTGCATTACATTTAATCTTGCATCTCTAACTCAATACGTATTTTACGGTTTTTTTTTTTTTTTTTTTTTGTGTTTCCAAGAAACATTCTGCATTCATTTGCACTTAATAATGGTCCTCAAGCACATCTAGTTGCAGAATATACTAGTCATAGTCGTCACCTGGGAACTAAAAATACTTCGGCAAGACTTCTAAAAAGAATAACCCTGAATGAGCAATAACAATAATCAGAAATAAAGGTCTCCACACAACCGACCCTAACATTAAACCACTCTGACAGTCTCTTTCCCTTTTAGGAGATGGTAGCAGCCAAAGAAATAGTTGCATTCCCCAGAGTTTACTATCGATGATGAAAATCAAATGCTACAACTGAGACACGTGATAGAAGGCAGGGAGGAGGACAATCATTCAATAAGAGAATTGAAGCCTAGAGGTTTTCTTGTTGATCATTTCTATTCAAAGCCAATGCCCAATTGAAAAAATACACTCACAAACCTTTCACGTCTTGAAAGCTCGGTTGTTTTCTCCATCTGCCAAACAAAAGCAACATTTAGTAAGCTATTCATCTCCTCGAACACCTGTGGAAGCATATCACCTATGATACATTGATTACTACTATTTGAGAATATAACTTATTTGCGTAGCTTACATCAACATCTCTAGCTTTCAGGTTCTTTGGCTTGCCCAAATTCGGATTCTCAACTTGAATGATACCTTGGGTTCCTTTCTTCTTCTGTCAACAGCATTGACCAAATAAAGAGTTAAGTATTTATTTATCTAGCCATTTCCTTAAAAATACATGATGTCACATCTAAACAGAATAGAAATGAAAATTGCTTTATAGACAGCAGTTAGCCAGTTTACAGACTTCAGATTCTTCCTCAGATTCCTCTCCAGACTCTTCTTCAGATCTCTCATCTTCTTCCACCTCAGCTTCTTCCTGATAATATAAGAAACTGTTTAGCAGACTGTTTAAAATTCATAACCGTAATTGGATTAGTTAGGATAAAATTAAGATGATTATGATCTATCAGTTCAAAAATGCAAATATCTGCAATGAGAATACAACCATAAAATGCAAAAGAAGAAAAATGTCAATAGATTAAACCATAAACCAACGAATACTAGGCCCCATACCAGCTGCCAACATACAACCACTCGCTCTCACTAACATTCACCCATAACTACTGTAATCATTTGTTTCTCTTTCGCTTCAACTTTTCTTTTAGTTTACCTGTGACGACTTTGAAAATGCATCTATTTTATCAATATCCCAAATAATTTCTAAACCACAGCATTTTTACAGTCTTCAAAATTCTTAAACTACAACAAAACTTGAAGCTGCACAAGAACAACACTTTCGATACTTTCAAATCACTAACTGTGGAGGTTATACCTTCGCAGTTGGTAACAAACATGACATTTTTCAAGGGAATTGAAATTCAAAAAAAAAAAAAGAAGAAGAAGAAGAAGAAGAAGAAGAAGAAAGAGAAGAGAATGGTTACCTTCTAACACAATATACCTAAAACAGTGTCAATGAAAATCTAAAGCAAGCTAAATTACCTGTCTGAATGTGCGAGGACGAGAAGCAGAAGTACCAGCCACTGGATAATTGAACCAAAAAAAGAGAGAAGGTTGAGTTGGAGAGTGCAGACAAAAAGAATCTAGACTGCAAAATCATCCCTACCCCCCAGCCGTCTTTCTTTCTTCCTGACAATGACAAAGATTTCTAATCCAAAACGTAATGAACAAATCCAGCAGAGCTAGAAAATACCCATTTTACTAAAATAAAATTAATAATGTCAGAAACGAGAAAGAACAATCCTCATCACAGTGTGCAGAAAGGTGATGAAGAAATCAGTGAATTGTATGAATTAAAAACGAATGCAAGCTATACAAGATATATAGACGAAAGGGAGTAAAAGAATAACTGCATATTGGAGGTATACACTGCTTTACAAGAATTGGGGCACAAAGATAAACAAAAGCATATTTTGAATATCAACTGGACATTTATTTTAGCACTGAACAAGCAATGGGAAAACTGTTGCTCCAAGAAAGACTACGTAACGGACAGTATTGGTTTAATGTGTAAAAGACACACACAGCAAGTCCCAACTAGTCGAGTAATAGTCCAACTCATGTGTTATCTAATTCAGTGAGCTACTTTTTTTTCTATTGAATCAAGAGACGCAGCTACCCCCAACCCACTTCTGTGCCAATTTAACCAAATCGAACTAGGTCTAGCAATAGCTCTATTGGAGATGGTAATACTCGAGTCTTTGGTATGAAGCTTGGCAGTTCAGCTTCTTCAGTTTTAATGATTTTCTAGAAGAGTAATGCTCAATTTCCTATCAATGAATATATTTGCTTCTGGTCACAGCAAAATATTAATGGTTCAATATAAAGTTTTTAGATGCATTCTCCAGGTAAATATGGATTTACTTCTTAGAATTTTCTTCAATTTCTGACTCAACTACTTCTCGACAGGAAGAATAATTATATACTCCAACAGCCTCCCTAAAAGAAAAGGAAAGAAAAAATCACAAAAGAAACTTGAATAACATAGCGTTCCAACCTTGAACCCGAGAAAACCAGCATTTCAATCACTAAATTATTAAATTAAAATTCAACGTTTTCAGAAACAAAATAACCCTATCCACCGCTCCACCTTCCCGGAACACACAGGTCTCAATTGAATCAGATTTCTATTCAAATATCAATTTCCACAGATAGAGAAGATGAAAGAGATAACATACTCATCTGTTCAGGAGTAGAGAACTGGCGACGGCCAGTGGGTTTCCCCTTGAACTTTCCTCTTCCCATTTTCGTAACCTCAATACTCAATTTTAAGAAAGAAGCAAATGGTATGCATATTATGGGCTCTTTGCGTGAATCTCTGTTTAAACCCTAGCTGGAGAGTATTACACGGTGTTTGACTCTTCTACAGTTATATTCGCTCCGAGTTTCTCCAGTTCGACAACTCATATTACGATTTATCTTAACATGCGTTTTAATTTCAAAAGTTAACGGACAAAAAATTCAACGGCGCACCGTAAGCGATCAGTAACAATTTACTACCCTAACATAATTTTACATTTTAATCCATAATTTTTTTCTTACATTTTAACTACTCATTCTTCAAAAAATCATTTATCTGAAAATCTATTATTAAAAGAATTATATCAAACATATAGCTTGAACCGAACACTAACACAAATTTGAACAGTTTTAAGAATAGCGTTCTAAAAAACACTGAGGTAACAAAGTTAGTTTAAACATTATTAGATGGAGTGTAGGTGTAAAGCTTCGCACTTATAGAACAATGTTTAATTGTGGAAAAAAAAAAGTGTCCAATCTTTATTGAGTTTTGTAAGATCGTTTTTAATCTTAAGAGTTGCGGGACATGCAGATTTGTGGTGGGTTCAACTTTTTTTTTTTTGTCGAATATGCTTTAGAGGCAGAAGAAATGCTTCTAGTTCCATCCTTGAGATTTCCCTTTCACCTTCCCATAAGTGAAGTCTTAACGATGTGCTTGTTGTCAGATGGAAATTCAGCACTAAATCTTCCCATTTGCTTTTGAAGATGAGCAACTGGTTCGTTGCTTAATTTCCCTTTCGAAAAATTTTCCCATCAACAAGCTATATAGTGCATATTCATAGAGATGCCAATCGAAGTTTTCCATTGTACGTAGTAGGATCTCTTCGTCCCTCCATATTTGTTCATCACTTGCTTCCTTGATTAGTGCCAGCCCCGTCCATTATGATCTGGCGAGGATCTTTGCTTTCTATTACCACTCTCCGATCCTCTTTGAGATTGTTAAAATACAACAACTCTCTAATTGTTTCACCTATGGTCGATCCTAAGATTTTGGATGCCCTGTATGAAATTTTTAAATGGTGCCCCTTTCAAATAATTAAAAAATACATTAAAAAAATTCAATAATATTATTTCATTGCAAAAATATGATATTTAAATATTTGTTAATTTTTTTGCATATAATGAGAAACGTATAAATAAAGCTCAAAAGCATCTCTTGAACATCAACAAAATTCATATGTCATCAACAAAGAACCATCTAAGCCGCTAACCTCTCCGTTCAATTTCAAATAAGCAAACCTAGAAATAAATAAAAAAGTAAAAAAATAAATAAAAACATAAACAAACAAACAAACAAATATCACGTGTAAACCTTGAAAAAATATTTATTCTCGCATTTTTAGAAGTAAACTCACTTATTAAACTTTCGAAATCAATATGTTCTAGAAAATCTTGTTCAATAGATATCAAATGTCGTCAATTCAATCGTTTTTGTAACATGGTTGATCACAAATAAGATTTTAATAACTTCAATTTTGAAAAGTTTCTTTCTGCAGATGCAACAGTAACATGAATTAATATTCTTCAAGCAATATATGTATTCGAAAAGTAATCCAATCTTTTCAAATAAGTCAATATATCAAAAGCTATATTTATTTCTTTTGATAAAAGGTTTTGCAAAACTTTTTAACTCTTGAAATAAATCTTCACCATCAAGATCACAAAAATTTACATGTCTTAGAACAATATCAAAATGATTATAACATGCTTTCAATTAGTATCATCCAATGAATTTAACTTGTCAGAAGGAAATAAAAATCCAGAATTTTTTCATATGAATTAAATTGATCAAATCTTCGTTCAAATGATCCAATTGATTGATTTATTATATAAAGGAAATAATTGGTTATGAAAAAATCTTCAAGTGATTGTGCATCCTCTACAGTAGAATTTTTATCAAAATATTTCTTCCTACGAATTATAGTTTCGCTTGAAATAAAGGATTAATTTTCATTTCAATGACAATTTCTTTAGCAATATTTATCGCATCATGGAATCTAGTTTTCCTATTTTTTTTTTTAGAAAAAGCAATCGACCTCAATAGCAACGTGAATAAGCATATCATTAGATTGCAAGCGTTTACTAATCAAGTTAACAACATACTATCTCATACCATATAATCATATCTAGTAAAAACTCAAAATTTCCAACATAAAAGGTTGCCAAAGCATTAGTATGACAACTTACATCATTGTCATTCTCAATTTCAGTGACTTCAAGTAAAGCTTTTCTTAATTCGGGAGCTTGGAATCTAATTGCATTAACAGCTTCAATATGACTTTCCCATCATGTAGCTGACAATGGCTTGATATTAGTTTTCACATTATCTTTCAATATTTTCCTTCTCTTCGTAGAATTAGAAAGCAAAGTATAAATACCCTGTACATCACCAAAAAAATCTTTTGCTTTAACACGAGTTTGTCATATCATACAATGCTAAATTCAGACTATAACATCCACATGGTGTATAAAATGTTCTAGGATTTATATCTAGTAGTTTTTTTTTTTTTAACACCTTGGTACGTACCTTTCGTGTTAGATCCATTATCATATCATTGTCTTCTTACATCATTAATGTCAAGATTGAGAGTTTTAGAGTATTTTGTAATTCTTCAAAAAGTCCTTGACCTGTTGTATTGTCCACTTTTAAAAATTCAACAAAATATTCATGTATTTTAATTGGATTACTAGATAAGTCCACACGTCTTAAGATCAAAGACATTTGTTCTTGGTAACTTGCATTCGGAGTATAATCAAGTATCACAAAAATGTATTTTGCTTCTTTGATTTTATTAATAACTGTGCTTTTGATTTTAGAAGCCAAAGAAGCTATCAACTCATTTTCAATTTTATGCGAAAGATAGTGATATTGAATTTCATTACTTTCAATACGCCGCACATGTTCCTTCATGATAGGATCCCACTTCGCAATCATTTTCAATTAGTCCTAGGAAATTCCTGTTGCTATCCTCAAGAGGTCTCTCGTTCGTTCCACGAAAACCCAAACTATTTTTAGCTAGGTATTTCACGACATAAATTATTCTTTGCAGTACTTCCAATGTTGTTTCTCTTTTCTAATTTGTTTTTGAATTTCTACATCAATTGTTTCATTTTCTTCATTCTAGCACGTAAATCAATCTAAGTAGCCATGTTTTTAATATGCACACTACTCATTTCATGTTCCTTAAACTTGACACTGAGATGTATCCAGCCGTTAAATCCTTCATTGATTAATCGACTTTTTAGTAAACCTCTTTTAAATAGCTTACAACAAAAACAAAAAACTCCATCAAGATCATTTGAATACACCAGCCATGGCCTATCACATTTCTCACCATTTGATAAATAACGAGTGTAATGGCTTGAAGAGAGATATCTAGACAAATTATCTTTAGGACCCTTTTTCTAGTGAAAGGTTTCTTGTAGGACCATTTATCACTAACAAATCTCTAGATTTTATATCAAGATTATCCCAAGTTCTTGAATCATAGATGTTGAAGGGAATGGACCTATTATGAATTACACCATCTAATTAGTATCATTTTCTTCAAGAGATTCATCATCAACATCTTCATTAGTATCATTTTCCTTAGGAAATTCATCGTCAACATTATCATTTTTATCATCATCAACATTGTCAGGCATTATCATTTTCATTTTGTCTCAATTCCTCACCATCTTCAATTTTTATCATCAACATTGTCAAGTATGTCATTTTCATTTTGTCTCAATTCCTCGACATCTTCATTTTTATCAGTTTCAAGTACTTGATCTATGTACCACCAATCAACCGAAAATATAGAAGAATTAGGAATAAGAAATATACATGTATAAATTTGAATTTGAATTTAAAAGCAATCACTCAGGTTCCCAAGTGCCAAGGAAGTGCTAGATGTAGGCTCAACAAACTTAAATCATTTAGTGTCCCATAGAAATGTATAAATGTTAAATCACCAAAATTCATCAGTCTCTTCTTGCTTATTGAGATGTATATATCAAAATCTTTTTCATCACTTCAAGCTTTAAACGGACAATAAAAAGATCCATAAAGCAGCGATCACAAATTTTCCGGAATCAAGAAAATATATTTAAGGTAGATATGCCATAAAATGGTGATAATTAAACAAAATCCCAAAATTTTCGGAATCAAGAAAATATATTCAAGGCAGATACTTTATTCTTTTTTCCCTTTTCCCTTACATTATTTAAGGTAGAATATACTATTTAAGAAAATTATATTCAAGAAAATTATAATTAGTCAGTCGCATTATTCTTAATTTTAATATCTTATGCGTAATAATTAAAAATTTATATTTTAAAATTAATATATATTTTTAAAATATAATTATACATAAATATACAACTATAACAAATTTTTTTTGTGCCCCTACAATTTTAAGGTCTTGTGCAGTAGGTTAACTCGCGCACGCTTAGAGTCACTTCTGATTTCACCTTTCAAAATTGTAAGATCAAAGGGCTCTGAACAAACAAAATAGGCCAATCAAGGATGACAGTCAAAACAAAAATACTCATTTATAGAATGCGGCCAAACATGGCGAGCATTCATATACATATACAAACATAATAAAAGTCGGCATCCAAGGGAATTTTGCTGTAGCGATGTTCTCACACTCAGGAATACCGACACCCTTGTTTTTGTCTCTTGTAGTTATCTTTTTTCTTTTTCATTAATTTTTTTTTTCATTTTAATTTATCTTTTTTTTATTAAATGAAGCAAAAGTCACTTTTTAACCAGAGGCACATGGAAGCACAGACCATCTGCTGTGGGTTACCTGTCTCTCCCATCAGGCCATGCTAAGCTTGACCATAGAATTAATTGGCTTGCATTAATCCTGTATTAACAAAAAAGTGATACAAAAAAATAGGAGTGAACATTTTTTCGTAGAACCACTTGATCTGAACCAAACCAACCAATTCGGTGTGATTGTAAATCTTATAATTAAGAAGGGTTCTTGTTTGAGTTCTCGGTCAGAGATAAGAGTAAACAACCTCTCAATTAAATCATGAGTAAAAGAAAAGCAGAAAAGTGATTTTTACATAAATATCAAATTAAGTCATTCCAGATCTCAGCAATCAACATACTTGATTTCCAAGTTGGCATCTAGTTATATTCAATATTTCATTGACATGAATACAACAGTTGATTTGCATTATTTTGCTTTGGAAGTGAAAAATTGAACACAACTGAATCGCCAAAGGGATTGCATAGAGTTCAATGAATGAAAAACTGCAAAACTGTTATATCATGCAGCCTTCGGATGCATCGAATCAGTCAACTTCCCGTCTTCACTATTTGCATGTCTAAAATTAAAAACACCAGCGAGTCCTCGCCCCCGGGCTAGCCGCTCAAGCTCTTCAAGTTTCTGCTTAAGAAGCTCCACCTCTTTCGACAACTCTTCATCCCGTTGCCTCATTCCCTGGAGACCAAGATTTTTTCAGCCAACAGGTTAATAGAAACAAATATGAGATCCCTTTTCTTAGATACACGACTCTCGGATACAATTATGAATCAAGCAATTAGTTTTGCAGAGCTCATGAGTAAGAAAACGGATGAATGCCAATGTATTTCCTTGTGGTTTTCATAACAAGTCGGACTAGTGTCTGATTTAAAATACTAAGCCACTAAATAGCACGTGTAAGTTTAAATATCTAGCAATATTCAATGTTGTAAACTCCAATTAACAACATCAACTTAGATGATAAAAATGTAGTTCTACAACAAACCCCCAAGCTAGCTATATACCCTGCTATGGTTTTGTTAAAAATTGCTATGAAATCCGCCTATCAAAGTCAATGGGGACCATCAACTCAATGTTGTGTAAATATGCTGTGCGAAATTGACGATAAGGAGGTAGTCAGACAAAGCAGGAAGGGTGCCTATTAGATAATGATGGTGGATAACCAACAAAGTTTAGAACACAAGACAGATAAAGTGTCTTCCAAAAAGAAAATCCTTTCAGACACTACTTGTGTAGCAAAAATATAAAGTAATGTGCCCATTTGCAGATTGCGTCCGCATAAAAATTCTCATTCAGCAAGATATAACTGGAAAATTTGCACAGAAAGTTTTCGTAACAGACCAACAAAAGAGCTAACAATGAGATGGCTCTCGTCTTAACGGATATCACCTCCTCTCCAGCAAACTGAGGTGCAAAGGACTGTCACTGGTCAAAGTAATGACCATACAACTGTTCACAACTTCACATAGAACTTTAAAGAGTGTGAAAGTATGTCTAGTCAAACAAATGTTTCATTTTAGACAAAATTGTAGAAGGGTAAACCATGAAAATACTAGAGGATTAAGTTACAAGAACAAAATTGACACATAAGCATAAGAACGCTCAACTAGGGTGAAAGGTAAAAATAAGGTACAATGTCCAACCTCCATTTCTTGCCTGCGAAGGTCCTCCTTTTTGGCTTCTGACCTAGAACTTCTTTGCACCTCAAAGATGAGAGCACCTACTCCAACCTAATCACAAGCTTCTGACCTAGAACTTCTTTGCACCTCAAAGATGCGAGCACCTACTCCAACCTAATCACATAAGTAGAAACATAAGTAGAAATAGAGGACAAATGACACACTAGGTTCCATTGGAATTACAAGCTCTTAGTTTAGAACCAATAGAATAACACAACCCTCTCTAAATCACTTACAACATGCAAGCAAAAAATTGGGTTGGGTTCCATAATGATCCCAACAAGACATCTCAAAAACTTGCAGCTATCATCAAATAATTGGTCAAATAAATCTACGTGAAAGTATACAAGGTTTGATGCCGATTATGAAGTCAATGGGTCTCTTTGCACTTAAAATGATCAATGCAATGATGATTTTGGGATGTTTGTCAATCAATCAGTCATTCATATCGTGCTTTCAGTATCCCTAAGACAGATTTAAACGTATTACAAAGGGGAGAATAAGTTGTATTTTTATCATTTCATCTCGAGAATTCATCATATCTAGATATTTTCTCATGAGAAGCTCAACTAGAAGCCTATAGTGAATGTATTTAACATGTTTAATAGCATCATGTGAACTCACTTTCTAAAATTATTGAACTTAAAAAAATTGAGATATGTATCTTACAAAACCTCAAGTTATATAACTAAGTTTGGAATGAATCTTGGCCCATTCCAACTTCCTTCGATAATCAGAAAAATCTACTCCAACTAATGTTACTCTCTCTCTCTCTCTCTCTCNCCCCCCCCCCCCCCCCCCCCCCCTACTTACAGCATATCAAAATTGCATTAATGCATAATAGTTATTGACCAATTGCGTTATATTACTTCAACATAACTTCTGTGACATAAATCCTCCTTAGCGACACGACACTCAATTAGGACGAAATTACGTCAATAGGCAGCAGGAAGGCCTTCATTGTCTTTGATGGTAGCTATGAAATCATGAATGGAGAAAGGGGTGCATGTCAGAGGACAAGGTAACTACAGAGTTCATTGAAGATTTGTTGGGAGGTTCGCTTTGATAGGCCACTGGGAGATGTGGAAGTGTCGCGGAACAGGCTAATAGAATTTGGAAGGTCTTTGACCCTCTGAAAATTACAGCAGTCAATGAATCCTGTTTATTTGTACATTCCCCTATTAAGTCAACAGACTCAACACGGAGAGAGTATCATAAAATGATATGTTGTTTTGTTCCCAGACAAAATATTGTTTAAATAATTTATGCAGATCGGGGAATTAAATCAAGCACGAATTCAATGAAAAAAGACATCAGTAGCCGAGTTATAACAGAAGTCCTCTTGCCATGGCAGAACTGTGAACCCAGAACATAAGATGCATACTCTGGCAGCTGGATATCGGGCAATACCTTGACTTCCCTATAAAGGAATCATACAGACGCACGCAAAGAGAGTAGGTCTCTTGTCTTTCATCAAGATAAAATAGGGCACATCTTTTTTCATACACGTAAACCCAGGAACACAAAGTACAATATAAGCAACATCCTACAGAACATAAGATGCATACTCTGGCTTTTCCAGTAGTCATTATTTTATGCAGCTGGATATCGGGCAATACCTTGACTTCCCTATAAAGGAATCATACAGACGCACTCAAAGAAAGTAGGTCTCTTGTCTTTCATCAAGATAAAATAGGGCACGTCTTTTTCCATACACGTATTGAGCTACCATCAATTTATTTTGTTCCTTAGAGAGTAAATTCTCATGTGTAAAACCTAGTTCAAACAGTCACCCAAAAAGAGATAGCTAGTCAAACGTACAAAGAAAATAAATGAAGGAAAGAAATGCTACCGAGAAAACGAATAGTTCCCCTAGCAGGTCCACAGCAGCCTGAACAGCTTTCTCTTCATTCAAAGGTCGAATTTCAACATCGGTAGCATGACCATATATGCGTCGTTGCATTGTTGTTGTCATCCTGTGATTTGCCTGATTTTAATAGACAATGCACGGACAAAGTATTATGAATGTATTCAATTACTCACACTCATGCCAAATACAGAACAATGCACAGAGATAACATTAGTTGGGAACAACTCCAGCATTTGCATCAGAAGATATGACATAAAGTTAGAAACTGAAGGTGAATATAATAAGAAACAATTAGGCACTTAACACTTGACTAAATTAGACAAAGAAACAGAAGTTACAAGATAATGGTAAATTTTAAGAGACCAAAGCAACATCCAAATATATATAATGACAAAGATGAAGATTGAGGAGGTTATATCAGTTGACATTCCCCGGACATAGAAACAACATTGAAAATCACTTAACAAAAACCAAGGAAACCCTCAAGGAAGGTAAAATCGTGAAATGAAGATCATAGCATTTTCTAACAGAGATGTCAGTACTTTCTTATGTGAAACTCCTCAACTTCAATTCTTCATGGTAAGTTTACCAGTAAATACAGTCGTGTCCATGTGTCAACCAGATCTTGTTTACTTGTTATATACCACTTGGCATTATTTGATCTGATGGGACAACAGGAAGCTCAACAACTAAAATGTAAATGAAGTACTTTTCCGAGTACATATCAACCATCAGGTATTGCACGCGTGGGAGGGATAATGAACTGTGTAAAAGTAAAATTGAAGATCAATGAATGTCCTCATTCCTTGGCTTTATTGCCACTTTTCAATCCAAAAAAAGGGCTCCAACCCCTCTCCATCCTGCCTTAACCCAACAACCGGCACATAGGCTTTAAATCTCTATAGTTACAAGTGATTCGACTAGACCACGACAGTCTGTGGTTCCATTTACATTGTATGACAAATAAAGGAATTCACAGAATATTTATTTCTGCTTAACATGCTACAATTACTCCATGCTCAGTATTTCACATTATTTAATGCCTGATAAAGCAGCTGACGGGGATAGGCATGAATAATGTTTTCTGAGTCCAAATTATCGCGCCCCCTTCCTCACCACCCACCGCAATGTGAATTTTATACTGCATAAGCAGCAGTAGCCGCAGCAACAATTATTGGAAAGGCTCCAATTAAACAAAATGGGAAAGCACCTACGTCTACAGGGAAAAAGATAAAAGAAAAGGTACGATGCACAAAAGTTATTCGCCGATAATTGACTGTAAGCAAAAAATGTTGGGAAACAGTGGGTTTTGATTGTAACAAACAAAATTTTTGCCCAGAAAGGAACAAAAAAGGGGGTAATAAAATCAAATCATCACAGATCAAGAAAGCATGATTGATCCTCTATATTTCACCCCACAAATAAGTTTCAGCAATAATCATATGCTAATAAAGCAGCATCCATTTCAATTCATGAATCCATAACAACCCTCAAACAACCTAACCATTTTCACTTATGAATAATCAGACGCCATCCAATAATTTATAACCTACTAATAATAGTACCTGAGCTATGCTGATGATGAGATTGCGAAATTTTGGGTGTAGCCCAGCTTCTTTCTTGAGCCTAGCAGCAATGGGTTTGCTCAGAGTCTTCAATGCAAGCGTCCCAAGCTTCAATAAAGGGAGGACCATTACTGATCACTCTTTTTACCTTTCTTTCTTGTTATATTGCAATTCAAAAAAGAAGAGCGAATTGAATTTATATGTGTGTGGGCGAGAAAGAAACGAGAGGTTTGACCAGTTGAGATGCGTTGTATTTCTTGAAGAAGAAGGTAGATGCGTGCAGCCAAGGTCAAGATTTGAGGAATGGAAATAACTCGTGTTTACAAAACGACTTTTTCAGGGGTTTTAACTTATTTGTCCTCACATTTTAGTCCCCAACCTTTAAACATTTAACAAAGTCACTACCCCATGACGATTTCCGTTCAATTTCTATGTTAATTCAAGCATCACAAGTCATCAAGTATGCGGAAAATTATAAATTAAGGATTTGTTTGACCTACATTATTTTAGAAGGATATATTTTGAAATAGTAGATTGATGAAAATGTGGTTGAAAAAAAAAGTTATTGATGTGATGAAAAATATTAATTAATGGAAAAATGTGTACGCCCTTGTTTGACACCCAATTTGGGTGAAGAATTTGATTTAAAACAGTGATTGATTGAATAATGTGTGGTTAAAATGTAAGAAATTTTTTTTAATTTATGTGTAATATTATTTTATTGATAGAATGTGTGGTTGAAATGAAAAAAAAAAAAAGGATAAAAAAATGGATGTCAAACAAGGGCGTAACTTAAAATGAAAATGAAAATTTTAACACGACTCAGGAACAAAAAGAACTCTACCGTTAGTAGACCAAACTCAAATGTTAACCAGGTAGACATGTTAGTCTACAACCTTAATTTTTAGTCTACAACCTTAATTTTTGTCATTTTTCTCGTCGATGGGGTCGGTAACTCAACCTCCCCTTTATTGCGCTTATTTTACTATTACAATTACCACCGCAGTTGAAATTTCTTAATAAATATGAAATCAAGGTCCCACCAAGCAAAAACAATTTGATTCAAACTCCTAACACACATTTAAGTAACTCATTCAAGAACTACAATGTCTTGCGCACTGGAAAGATAAAAAATGCTATAGGTTGTCATTTCTCATCCAGTAGGCAGCAGGCCCAGAGAATGCACAACTACGAATGCCATTAGCACAACATCACACAACGTCGTGAGCTCCAAACTAATACCATTCAATAATGGTAGTCGGAAAATGTCTTCAACAAGCATCAAAACATCTCCCAGATCCATTCAACGAGTCTTCACTCGCTTTAACCTTGAGGGAAAGCTGAATGTCAATGAAAAGTTCAATCACAAATGGAACAATTAATGATACAAAGGAATCAATTGTGTACTGTTTACAGCAAAATCCTCGTTCATTTATGCCACGCTGATAATGCTATATCAGAAGCACATCTCTGACAGCATGCATGTCCCTTGCTTTGGTACAACTGCTACCCATTACCTTGATTGGCACAGGAGGACTAGGATGAACCTGCTCTTCATTGCACGCGAGAAATATATTTCCATGGTTATATGAAGTTGTTGATTCAGTTGAATTGTCCACCTCCTTGCTTGCCCCGTGTTTTCCATCAATCAAGGAAAAACCAAAGAGCCTGCAGCCCTTTTTACACGTGGAAACCAAATTTTGACTGCCTCTTGGGTATGAAGATTCAATTTGGTTATCTTCTGGTTGACCTGAGGGTCCATTTCGTCGCACATCTTCCATTGCAGAGCCACTCTGAAATGGTGTACACTCCCTAGCATATCTGTCAAAGTCAACTGAATCCCGACTGCTCGTCTCACGCCTCTTCTGATGCAAATGCAAAGCTTGCAAGTTACATGGTGGAGAGTTGGGTTGCTGAAACAACAGCACAGAAGAAGGTGATGAAGCCTGTACCAACTGAGCAGAATGGCGCATTTGAGTATATCCCTGAACTTGAGCAGACCAATTACTTCCATAATTTGGCAATTGAACACTGCCGCTGTTTTCCTGGAATTGGTTAGCAGCTGGTCCTCTTCCATATGGCAGGCTAGAGGAAGTTTCTTGACCTTGCAAGACCTTACGGAATCGAGACGATTCAACAAACCCTGTCCCCGCGGAGGGGGTCTCTGAGCCTTCCTGAAGATGCCTAATGTTGCCGCCTACTCCAGAAATCATTGAACTTCTAAAACCAGGAAAGCACCTCATTTTTGATAGACATCGACTTTGAGCTTGACCACCATGCAGAGTACTAAAACAAAAAATTTCTTGACCTTGCAAGACCTCGAACCTTGAAGGGTCCCCAAATTCCGAAGCTTCATTCCCATCTGCAAGATGTATAGACTGCTTAAGATTTCTCACAAAAGAATCTTCAACTAGTATAACACAAACATGTAAAATGAAATGGAAGAGACCTCCTTGAATTGGAAAATCAGGTTTTGTTGTCGGCAAGCTGCCCCTAGTTCTCTTTGTACCAGGTACCAAAAAGCTGCTGGGTCCAGATGCTGAACCGGATGGTTCAATCTCCCAAGGTGACACCCTAGTATGCCGATTACCTTCCATATCATCCCACCTCACCTGCAAAGGTCAGTAAACAAGACACTAGAGCTTTAGATGTTACAAAGAAAAGACTTCAGGCATGACAACAATTTCACCGTTGTACAACAAACAATAATACAGAAAGCAAAATGAGCATAAAATGCTCAAGTTATAAATGCATGGACTTCCTCTTCTAGATGAACATAAGGAACTACTGCTGACAAAATACTATATTCCACATTGGCAAATTATAAATTTTTTCCCTTTCAATAAGCAACTAGAGATTTGTTAATTTGGATAAATGGAATCTACTTTTGTAAGAGAATAAGGAAGAGTTGCTTAGCACATCTTGGAGCAGATTGCAAATTGACAAATACGTTAGATTTTATTCGTACAACCTCATTTACTTTTGTAAGCTGTTATTTTTTCTGCTCTTTTAATGGAGATAATATCTACATGATTACAAGTTTCTTACTAAATTTTCTCTCCCCTCTAACTATAACTCTGGAGGTAAGATTTATGTCCCTCTCCCATACCTAAAAATCCTGCCTAGGCGATACTTCACTCATGTATCACACAGGTTTGATATGTGGTCCAAATTGATATAAAAACGTTATTATTAACAGCCTGATAATGTGATGTGAAATCTGCATTGCTGTGGAGGGGCAACAAGCCTCTGCAGTTTGTTCCGAGAAAAAGTTGGTCACGCTCACATGAATCTGCAATCGTTTGTTTATTGGAAATTTTTTGTACCCGGGGAAAACTATAAAGTGATGACTGTTAAATCATATATCAGTTAAAAAAGCAGCAACAAAGATTTTACAACTTTCCAAGGCAAACATGAACGATAAAAATGAATGCTCTGACTTAAAGCAGGGAATGCCTACACGTTTACATCACTAGAAAGAATGAAAACCATATTTGAATTTGTGTATATATAACTACCAATATGATTTATGCTGATAGGACAGAGGGAACTAAACAAATAACATACCAATAAGCACCTCCATTTTGAACCTGGCCATCTAACAGGATCCAAATCACTGACACCAATAACGAGACCACTGCACCTGCTGAAACAATATTGATTAAATCGTGATGATGAATGCGTATGAAATTCAGCAGCCACTATAAAACCAACCTTCTCTCTGTTGCATCTTCAGTTTCGAAGTGCATTTTGAATCTCATTCCAGCAGAAAAGGAATGTGCAAGGCTCTTTAAAAATTTATGATAAGGTACAATGATCTCCGATGAACTGGCCCTGCAAACATTGAAGTAAGAGAAAACGAAGTACAGTCAGGGAAAAAAAATAAAAAAGTAGTTGACGTTAGGGCATTAAAAAACATGATAGAACAAACTCGAGAAGTTCACAATAATGAAAAAAAAAAAAACGTGAATCAAATATCATTCTCATACAAAGATAATTAATAATCTTGAGGATAAGTCGGAAAATGACTAGCTGTTGCAAGTATCCAATTTAGACCTATAAATTTAAATTGGAAGTACCTAACATCAAAATCATACAAATACACACTGTTAACCACATCACAATTATAATTAAATGTACTTCCTCCAAAACTATCTTGAGAAACAATTGTGGACTCTTCTGGCGCAATTTTGTAAGTATTTTTCATGTACGATGCATTAGAGGTCAATGTCATGCATGTGGCCCTTCTGGTCAAAATGATACAGCATTTATGCAGTATCAATAAAAGGATGCACCTACAAAAAATGACAACTGTGTGGAAATGTAAAGCCTATCTACTAATATAGGAAAGGACCATTTTTATGACCAATCACATCAAACAAATCCATTAATATTAAGAAATCAGTAAGGAATTAAATACAAAGGGCTTTAGGGAAAGTCTTTTGGTTGGTTAAAATACCTTGGATTGTAACAAATATTAAACACCCTTCGCATAGATATGGCATGTGCTACAGCAGCCATGCTACTTGAAGTAAACTGTTGACCGTGTGGAGCTGGAAAAGCAGTTGCAATTTTAACTTGAGCAGCTCTTCGGATTCCTAGTCTGAGTTCTCCATCAGCAACTCTGCCACAGATGATGAGATACAATAATCAAGAGAAGAAGAAAAAAATGAAATAGAAATAGCAACTAAAAGTTTCAGCAAATTGTAGGTTTTCGTACCTTAAAAAAAGCACAGCATCTCCAGACACAAGCTTCTTCTTATTGACAAATGCACTCCAACCAGTGGTAAGCAAATGCCTGCGAGGCTGCCCTGCTCAAAGAGAGAGAAACAAACAAAACAAAAGGATAATGTACTAAATTAAGAAGTTGATCAGCGAAGTACCTTCAGCATTCACTAAACCCATGCATTCAATCACACAACATTAACAGATTAATATAAAGTTTTCACCTCTATAGATATGCCGAAATTTCCACTCAGTCCCATGCAAGTCCTTAGCTACGAGCTCCTGTGAAGGCCTCTGTTGATCATAGTCCTATAAACAAATCGAAAGTAAAATTCATCCTTATGATAAACCAAGTTTATCAACTTATCATACTCAATTATTCATCCAAATAAATGTTTAGCAATTAAACCTTCATAGCAGATTCAGAAAAGGATAGAAAACAAAGTAAATAAAAATGTGATTCAAATTACCAGGGGAGGAAAGCAATCCTCTGCAGCTCGACGAGGAACAGAGAAACCACCATGACTGCTAGTATCAGAAGCAGTGAGAGTTTTACAGAACATATGGGGCGTTATAGACTTCCCAGCACCTTCAGCGTCTTCTTCATCCCCCTCTGCTTCAATTTCCCCTTCCTTCCATTTCTGCTCAATCTGCCAAAATATAAGAGAATCTAGGTTTAGGCAATTAAACCAAAAGCCCAAATATAACAGGTTGAGCATTTTCCGTTTAGCTACCCCCAATTATATATACTTTCGGCTTTTTGAAGAACTATAAATTTTATGTAGCGAATGGAAAAAACTTCAATTAGGAAAAAAGTAAAGCAATTGGCTAGCGTTTCCAACGTCATCCTTATGATATACCTCGGACCAGAAGAGCGAGAAAAATCAACGTTTCATACAAACATTGAAAGAAAAAGGCTAAGTAGAATTATTGCAGCTTTGTTAAAATCGTAAATAAAGCAGAGACCTCCTTTGGCAAGCATTCACCAAATATATTTTCATTTTAATAACAAACATACTTCTTAAATATCAAAAGGAGGGAAAATTGCATATTTTGGACAAAGATGCCTCATTTATCCATGCTGTTATAGCGCTCACCCTTTTATCCAATAAACAAACAGCAATAAAGAATTTGGGTTGGGTCATAGTTGCTATATTTAGCAGTTTTATTATAAAGAGAGAGAATCCAAGCAGAATCACAAATATATACAATTAATTTGAGAGTCGTTGAACCATACCTCATTGTCTGGAACCAAAGAAACTTGTGCATAAACCTCATCATTAGCTGCCTCCGCCTACATATTTTTCGATTAACAAGAAAATGTAAGTACTCAAAACCAGCAAAATCTGCTCAAGCTTTTAGATGGAGGAGTTAGTACAGCATAATATATGCTTACATGGAGTTTAACATCAACAACCCGACAGAAAACGTGAGGAGGAAGATCAGAAGCTAAGGCAGTGTGATCAGAGATACGCTCCAAGTGCCCCTGAGGAAAGTATACGACGGCACTCCCTTTTCTGGGCAGTGAAATCAAGGGACCTGCGCACGCGTGCCACAGCTCCATACAGACCGCGGAAGCCGGCAATTCCGAATTCCCGGACGAAGACGAAGGTGAATCGAACGACGACGTCTCATAGTCGGTGTTCACAGTATTCAAATCGATTAATCCAAAAACCATATTCAAAACCTAAGACCAAAATAAACAGTGAAACCGAAAGAAATTTGAGAAAAATTATCAGCTCTGTATGTTAAACTTATGGTCCATTATTTATTATATATAAATAGAGAGAGAGAGAGAGGGAGAGACAGAAAAGTCTGTCTGTCTACGAAAAAAGAGAGAGAAAGAGAACCTTTTGTTTCTTAGCATTACGAAGCCCCTTTTCCTCTTACAACATCAAATCACAGTTTATTCGTCATTTCTTTAGTATTTATCACAATAAACATAAGATTATTCAATACTTGTGCTAAAATTGCATAATCCTATAATAATAACAATATAAATACAAACACACAAACAATAATAATCAGTATAAGCAACCTGCAATTGACAGAACAGAAGCAGCAGCGGCTGCAACGAGCAGCGCTGGAACCACTGTAATTTATACGTGTACGGCAGATAGTACGTGTGTGCGCGCTTAATCTAGATTGTACACAAATCAACCGTACATGCTTAAGCACTGGATCGATACATTATGATTCAAGAATACATACAGGCTATAGATACATGTATGTATAGTTTAGGGTAGGGAGGGTGAAAGGGAAGTGACGATTAAAGAAGGCTCAGTGTACGACTCCCTTTATTTTCGGGAGGGATGTCGATTCTGTCCCCTACTCATTCATCAAATCTCCCTAGTGTCCTTTGGACTTATTTTTTATTTTTTCCTTTCATTTTGACTCATAATCTTATACAAAGAATAATTGTTTTAGCTTTATTTAAGGAATTGATTATCATTATCATTGTTTGTGTATTTTAAGGTAATGTTCCTTGGATTATTATGTTTTCAGAATAAATTTGCTTGTTGGTTTTATCATTACGCTAAACAACCTATTACGTGAACATAAGTACTGACGTTCGATTCTATAATGGAGTTTATATAGCAAAGGAAAATGAATTTCAACTAAATATCCGCCCGAACTTATTATTTACACAATTTTAGTGTTTTATTTTAAGGAAAAGGTGGCAAGTTCTTTTAGGTTTCTGAAAAGAACCTTACCTAAAGGTTTCAATGGCTTGTTCCTTTTCTTTCACTCCTCAACTACTTTGTCTGCCCAAGTTTTCACTCAGCCAAGTAATATGTGGGGTTGGGTCCTTTAAATCTCATGAGCAATAAAGGTAAGAAAAAAAAAAAATCAAGTAGCTTACTACCACGAGTGATTCCATCCTTTTGTCGGGGCAATAAAAAGTGACTTCAGGCTCTTTTGTGCTACCAATAAGTTGGTTGCAACATTTATATATACTCTTTGATAAAAAAGAAAGAAAATGAAATCCACGTATTTTCGATATGCTTAAAAAGTATTTTGGAGGATATAATTTGATATTTACGTAAGAGTCATCGATGATTAAGCTCTAAAGACCCTCGTTAAACCATGCTCAACTTCAAATATTTAGACAGCAACTCGAGTTAAAAAAATGAAACTTAACCATTAAAATGACATATTTTTTCGGGTGGATAGTTATAAGGTGCTTATAAGCATTATTTTTGAGAAGTCAACATGCTCTTTAAGATGGATACATAAAGGTCGCGCCACTGTTAAGATAAAGATTTAAGCAAATATTGTTATTGAAAACAAAGAGACCATTATAATAAAATATTAGATATTAATTGGCTCTTCTTTTAAATATTAAAAAGAAAATTTACAATTTAACAATAAATTAAGAATTAGTTGTCCAAGTTTTTCGAATTTCATTTGGCTTAATTTATAAATTATTTATAAATAGTATTTCAACCATACATCCTAATAAATTCATATTACTCATTTATCGCTTGTTATATCAATTTATAAATTAAATTATTTATAAATTCATCCTAAGCAGATACTATTATTACGTTAGAAAAGGGACATGAACATGAATACACCACAAAAATACGGTTAGTCGCATAATACATTGGGCAAATTCCAACATCAATAAAGATATTTGTACAAAGTTGAGTTACAAAAGTTGGGTTACAAAATGTGTTGGCAAAATTCAGACCGTTGATTTCAAATGATTTAAAAATCTGTTTTTAAAATGATTGGTATAGATATTATTTTGTCAACCAACTTTGTAACATAACTTTGTACATGTAGCATAACTCTTCCAACATTTTCTAAACAAAATGGTGGGCCCAGTGGAGGATAGAATGTGATATGTAATTTTATAAAAAAGAAGTCCAGAAAAAAGGTATTTTGGAATAACGGTCCCCATGCACCATTTTTATTAATTGATTCTAAGGTAATGAAGAACGTAAGATGTGTCGAGGGATGAAAATTAAGCTTCAAATCTTACAAATCTGAGTATACTCAGGCAAAATTTAAGCGTAATAAGGCATTTTTGTAAACTAATAAAAATATATAAGAAATTCGTATCTATTTTTCAAATTTTCAACAAAAACAAAATTCTCAAAACTAAATTAT
This sequence comes from Fraxinus anomala, assembly GCA_903798345.1. Lineage (NCBI taxonomy): Eukaryota > Viridiplantae > Streptophyta > Magnoliopsida > Lamiales > Oleaceae > Fraxinus > Fraxinus anomala. The sequence continues at coordinate 25,021 of CAIGRN010143756.1, forward strand.
CTCAAATTAATAATACTTTATTAGTGAGGAGAGAGAGCTACGTTCGTTCGTGGGTTGGGTTTAGAATTTGATGAAATTATGTCGAATTTGTTTTCCTTTTAAAATTTTAGCATTTTTTTGTCTTATACTTCAAAATAAAAATAAATAAACTTGTCAAACAAAAGTGCATAAGACCAAAAAATTATGAATTTCGTAAAATTTATGATTAAAATTTATTATCGATTTTGATTTAAATTTTTATCTAAAGCAAACAAGTGCCATATTTCTATATGCTATTGAAGGGTGATTATGTCAATTCATCTGTCAGAAGCAAAAGCGTCACAGTTGTGAAGAGATGCAAGTCTTTATCAGTTACATTGAATTGCAATGCAACCAAACGAGGCCTACTGGCGTAGGCTTATGTACACCCTAGGAATAGGGATGGCAACCCGGATAAAACGGGTTACTACTCAAGACCCAATTGGCATTGACCCAACCCCCTATACTTTTTATCTTGTTTCGGTTCACTTTCTTTTCACGCGCGCTTCTCAAAACGTTTCGTTTCAACCACTTCAGTGCAGTCTTTAGGGTTTCATTATGAAATCTACATCCACAACATAAAAGGAACTATGCAATTTTTCTTATATTTATTGAGGATAAAATTTGATTTATTATCGTTCAATCCATTGGTCCCTAAAATTTCAAAATTAAAAATTTGCAACCCGATCAAAAATAAATTAATCGAGCTGATGTGTCTATGAAATTCGCTGATTTTACTCCGGCATTGATAGGTTCTTGACTGGGTTAATAACAAATCGATCACATGATTCCACCATACGCTAGGGATCCGGGTTGTCAATTTTCCAGCCCAGCAAATTGATATCCAAATATTATGTTGGAAAATCTCTTAAAAGAGGAAACTATAAAACAATGAATGTCCTTGCATACATGCTACAGCTGGTGTTCTGTTCAATTTGAGTAAATGTATAGAAAGAATATTCTTTGTTTAACCCAAATGCATCCCTGAAAAAGAAATCTAGAAAAATAAACAATGTGTTTTCGTTGAAGAAATCATTTTTATTTTTACTTTTCAATCAAATATTAAAAAAGCCAATCGAACCAATTTAGAGATTAAAAGAAAAATCACTTAAAAATGAATTTACGTTTTGAGACACTGTGAAGCATGTTATAAAGAAAGAAAATGAGGAGGTTCGTTTTGCATAACTTTCACTTTTTTAATTTTTTGTAAAAGGAAGTTATTATAATTTTTTAAGATCATGCTTGCTACATGTACATAGCATGATCCATAGCCCTTTAACGACCCCTCCAATAGGGGGTGGCCACATGCTAGACCCCTCCAATAAGGGATGGCCACATGACCATTATGTAACTCTTTATGGATTATGCTAGATACATATAACATAATCCTAATTTTTATATGAAAAGTAATTTTTAAAAGAGTTTCATATTTTAAAAATGCGTTTAGATAAAGTCACATGAAAAAAAAAATTATAAAAATTTTTCTAATTAAAAGAAACACTTTCATAGAATTAATTAAACGGATCAAAAAACAGCTTTTGAAGCTCAGAAACTCATTAGATTTTTCAAAAGTCATGCCAAACATACTCGAGGTGAACCATGCTGCTCGATTAATTACATGATAAACAAAGGAAATAGTTTAATTGATGTAATGTAAATATTATCATGAAACAAATCCAGGTGCAGGTCTCACGTGCACCAAATGGGTGAAATTTATAATGCTTGTGCCATAATTTTGTTCTAATAATCATGATTAACACAGTAAATCTTATCTTAACCAACATTGCTATAATGACTTTTCGCTAAGCTTTTGTCTTCATAGCCTGATATATTTAAACTATTACTTGACGTAATTCTGGTTAACAGTGTAGATTTGGTATCCAGTATTTGATGGACTGAACAATATAATGAAAATACAATACAATATAATTATTCATATTAAGCATGTCGTTAAATAATATCTTATATTTATTACGTCACCATTTATGTCAATTCTTAGACGTGTCATACTCAAATAATAGATTATATTTAGTACATTAAATTAGACGAAATTAAACAACATTAAACGGTATTAGAAAAAATGCAAAAGTTCTTTATCGCATGTTATAATTTTCTTAATCTTTCCTATTTGAGTGCTAAATGGTATGCTAGTCATGTTCTATATCATCATTATCCTGTCAAAAAAAATTAACCTTATGCTATAATATTGTCCCCGTACTTTAATTTTAAATCATTAATCATATTTTAAGTCGAGTCGATGACAATTTTTGGGTTCTTAGAATTTGTGTTTTGCACTAAACATGGCGAAAACATAGGATGCTAAAAACTTCAATGATGACCAATAATCGATTGGTCTATCCTCGTTCTTTAATCAGTTGAATAAACGCATGTCATCGTTTGGCTCTTAAGGAAACTTTAATTACCACTAAAAGTTTAAGTGTTGTCTAAGAATGATTAGGCCATTGTCATCATGTCCTTAAATCAGACCTATTTTCCAGTTCAACGAATAAATTGACCCCTAAATAACGACAAATTAAGGTCGGTTTTGGAGTATTTTTAATAAAGGCTATTATAAAATAATTCAAAAAGAAGCATCTAATATTAAAAATTGTTATTTGAAATAAAAAGAATGACACCAATAGATAGATGAGTTACCCGTTACTAATATATTTTCCATCTTTTATATTGTTTGATAGGAAGAATTTTTCTTGAAATTGGCTTTTCACCATATCCCCCACGTGACTCATTTTTCCTTGAATTGATTTTCCCACCATTTTGGTGGGAAAATGGTTTTTTAATTTTTTTTTTTTAGCAATGGAAACAAATTATATCTCTTTAATGGACAATTTTTATGTAAAACAAAGTCAAATGTCCACCAAAAAATTCAAAAATTCAATATTTTATACGTGAAAAATTATACTAATCAAACAAAATGAATTGACAATTTTCAGGAAAATAATTATTGACAATTCAATTCTCTAGAATTCATTTTATTTACATCCAAATTCCACTATTGTAAAAACGGACCCTAAATGTTTGTGCTGGAGTGATTTTTTGAAAAATAATAATTTCACAAGATAAGTGGTTAAAAAGTAAAGACATATGAAAATTATTGTTTTTATTAAAAAAAATGGATTGCTGAAAATGATTGTATGGTTCAATAAAAACCCTAAAAGTATTGGTTAACTATTTTATTGATCTCTACATTTTCACAATATAACCTATTAGTTACAGTACTTTTCACAATGTTTTATGACTAGTCACAAATCTTTTGTGACAAGGCGAAACCTAACAATCAAATGTGTCATTATATAAATATTTGTTATCATCGTCATTCATTTCATCTATTCTTAGTTCATGGTGGGATTACAAATAATGTAACGATTTGATAAGTTCAATGATAAATATTTTAAAGTTTAATAGTCAATAATAAGCTTATTTTAGGTTATATTTGATCTCCATTTTTACAAAAACTTATTTTTTTAAAATTTATTTTTAACTGTATTTAAAAAAAATTTCCTACATTTTAATCATATATTCTTTTAAAAATTACTATTCGAAACACTTTTTGTTGAAAAGTATGGTTGTCAAACGGGTCTAAAGAAAGTATCATAGTAATCGGTGTATTTTAGGCGGGAGTTAAATCACTCTCCTTATTTGCGGGTGGGTAAAGAAGTGAGAAAAGTAAAGAATGGGAAAAAAGCAATGAATGGTTTGGCTTTTATAGCTTTTTTCAGAGAGGCCCTCGACTTTTTCGCGGGCTTTTTACTGAGTCCTGTTCTGTTGTTGTCAGTAACTGATGGCAGTGGGCTCTTCTCTTTCTGATCACTGACCACGGACCACTGTTCCTTGCTGTGTGCCGCCCCCATCTCTCCCCGTCTTCATCGTACAATAGTCACGTCAGTTACACGCTCTCCCGTGCATTCATTAATTACCAAGAGTAGTGCCTATCTTGGACTTGTCTCTTTCCTTCACCTTCACGTGTCTTAAGAGGAAGCTCTCTAGTCTGAAGGTGTTGGGTTCATGTAGTATTTGCTAACTTTAATTACATAGTGAAATTACCAAAGTTCACAAGAGGTGACTCAACGTATAGAAAGTAACCGTTGTCATTTTATTTTTTTTGAAAAGTCGTGTATACTGATGTTCTGTGAACTCAACTTGTAACACCTTTCATTTGAACTAGTTATTAAAAATCATACCAAAAAATGCAATGTGACAAATTGCAAGTACAGGGAAGATAAATCACAAAGCACGAAATGCCTTGTTAAACTTAGAAGGAAAAGAATAATCTGTGTTTGATTTTTATGAACTATACCAGCTTCTTTCTCTTAATATCGTAAGTTGGAAAATTAATAGAAGACTCGTGCTTAAATGGGCAATATTTGATTGCTGTGCAGAGTTTTGGGTAGAACACACCCGTCCCCGCCCTATCCCTTTGGGATTTAACCCAAGTCTGTACCTACAGCCTATATGAAGAGTGAAATGTTGGGTTGGGTGACACGAATTTATTATTTATGAGTGAAGCCAGATTAAAGTGCTGTTAGAGTGTCAGCAAGCCCCCGCTGCCAGCAAATAAATCTAGTCACTCATTGACTGTCTCCAAGTTTACTGGCTTGAATAGGTAGAGTAGCTGTGGCTACTAGTACTTTTACAAGTCAGGCCACTAAAACCACTCTTTCAAGATAGTGATTTAAATAGTGCCTGGGCCTTGGGGACAGCCCGGCTAGTGAAACTCTAGGACTAGGCTAGGCAGATTGAGGACGCGAGCAAGTGTCTGGGCTAATAACTCTTATCATTTTCTTAAAAGAAAAAGAATTATTCTCCTTGTCCAGGGTTAAAAACAGATTGGAAAAAAATAGGATGATGTGGCAAGTGTTGATTGGGTATTTTTTTTTCAAACTGTTCAATCGTACGTCGACACGTGGCGAGATGAACCAAGGGATTCCGTCTCTTTAATGAGAGAGAGAGAGAGTCAAATGCATTTCACCTACCAATCTTGCTGCATGTACCTGATGAAATTTTTATGAGTTGACAATTTTTATACGTTAATTTTAATAATATTTTAAAAATCTGTTACACCAAAAAAAAAAGCAAGGCTCAAGAAGAAACCCAAACAAAAGGGCCACAGTCCGCAACATAAGAAATCGAACCGAAATCATAGATAAAAATGACGAATCTATGTCTCATCCAAAGCGCCATAAGCCCACATTACCAAAGCGAAAGCCTTCTAATCATAAATTAACATCTTTCATATTCACTTCTTCCAAGAGATTTCCTACATAAAGATCTTATGCAAATGATTGATATGATCCATATTGTAATAAAAGAATGTCAAGTCTTGCCAGCCTACTACATAGGTGTCAGACCTAGGCCCTAGAGTGTCTACCTTTTCAGAGTGTATTAAATATTCACGACCTAGTATGTGTGATGATGTCTACGATTGGATGCTTCGAACATGAGATAAAATCACGTACTAATTCATCCAACGACTACCACTCCATCTCCACTACTATAAAATATCGCAACTCTTGTCGTTTAAAGGATAATGCTACTCAAAACAGTACAAGTTTTGTACGATTATTGTCTTCCATTTTTACATACTCTCATACACACACTACCATCGAAAATAGTCACGTGTAACCAACGGTTTGTCCAAGTGTGCAGGAGCATGCTTATGTTGATGTGAGTGAATGTGGGACCTTGTGGCGCATTTTTTAGGTCAACGATTGGCGCTATCTTTGGGAAACACCACTATAACCACGAACATCCCCGTGCAAAAATGATTTGTTCTTGAGAAAAAAAAAAAGACCAAGTAGACGGCCAAGAAAGAGATTTGGAATTTACATGAGTACTTGGATTGTTGATTTTTATTGGAAAGAGAAATATATTGAGATAGAAATGAATTTGCAAGACCTCAACATCTTTGAAGAAAAGAGTTGTATAGATAAGGTAGAATGAGAGTTAATGTCCAACTCACTCAAAGATTGTCTAAATGGCTACCAACATGAAGAGTATCATCCAAAACAATGTCCTTGTGCAACAGCCCCAAATGAAGTAAGGGAATAAGAAGAAGAGGCCATGAATAAGAAAACCCTCTGAAAAGGAAGAGGCCTCTAAAGAAGTGACTTTCAATAAGTAGACCTCCTAAAAAGGAGAAGCCTCTGAAATAGAGTCCAAGAATAAGAAGACCCCATGAATAAGGGGAGGTCTTTGAAAAAGAGGCTATAAATAAGAAGACCACCTGAGAGGAGGTGAGCCTCTAAAGAAGATGTCATGAATAAAAAGATCCTATAAATAGCGAGAAGCGTCTGAAGAAAAGGCCATGAATAAAAAGACCACTTGAAATGGGAACGCCTCAAAAGAAACAACATTCAATAAGTAGACCCCCTGAAAAGGGATAATCCTCTAAAGAAAAGACTATGAATAAGAAGACCCCCTAAAAAGAAGGAAACCTCTGAAGTAAAGGTTATGAATAAAAAGTCCCCTTGAAAGGGGAGAGGCCGCTTAATAAGTGATCTTGAATAAGAAAAGCCCCTAAAAGAGAGGTCTTTGATGAAAACACTATTGGAAGACATTTTTATAAAGAGGTCATCAAGGGAGCAACACTTAATAAGGGGTAATACTTGATGAATTAATTCAAAGGCCTCACCCTAGGAGTATGAGACTCCAACGTTATAACTGTAAATTTTTTCAAAGTGTAGAGGCTTCAACATTGCCTATGCAGTGCCTCCGTCAAATGATAAGTAAAAAATTTCAAATTGAAGGGTAATAACGCAAAAGAAGAGAAAATGACTAAAAAGTACAAAATTGTGAACTTAGGGATTGAAGTGTAGATGTTTTGAAAGTTGAAGGACTCTAAACACAACTTATCAAGGGTATGATTGAAGTAAAAGTCAAAATATGAGGATCAAAATGTATAAAGTCAAAAGTTGAGTGACCCAGACATGAAATTACTAAATGACTTGAAGGCAATTTTCATATTTTGCACATATACAAGCATGACCTTCTACATATTGAATATATAAAACCTCATCTTCGCCTATACGTGAGTCCCCACAGATGAATCATTCCCTATGGAGGAACTCTTGACATGAATAAGTTACCGCCATTAAAATAAGTAATCCACTTCGGAATGAAAGATGAGAAGCACCCCAATGGAAGCTAGCCTAAGATACCTACAAAGATGAAGCTCTTATGGATGAACCATTCACCATATAGGGAAATATGAGCTCCTCGGGAAAGAGGTAAATTTCAAAAGGGCCCACCTCCAAATTCTCCAAGGTTAACATCATATGTCATCTATGGATAAAGCTGGACATCATGGGAGAAGCCTCTGCACGAATGAATCATAAGGATCCTAAAAAGAGATCACCTTTACATTCTCCAAGGTTAACATCATATGCCTCCCATTAATGAAATTGAACACCATGGGTGAAACCTCTGGATGGATGAATCATCCACCATGCAGGGAAACGTGAGCGTTTCTGAAGGGAGAGTAAAAAAAAGGAGCTTGCACTCAAACCCTTTATGTTGACCCTAAAAAACGTTTCATCTTCACTACATCATAAACTTCAAGTTTCAGCAAAACTAAATCATAACTTCAACACTTCAAAGCCTCATCTCTACATCAAATTCCAATCAAACTAAAGCATCATTTTAGTCTTTTCTGAACAACTCAACATTCAAATTAAGGCTTCTACATGAGGAACCACCAAGTCAAGCAGAGGACATGTCATATCAAAATATCACTTCTCAAAATAAAAAGTTCACGCGTAACATAAATAATCATGCATAAACTTGGGAGACTATTGTTACACCTAAAAATCGAGGCTCAAGAAGCCTAAACAAAAGGCCTACACTGCGCGTCATAAATAATCGAACCGAAGTCATAGGTAAAGGTAACGAATCGACGCCTCACCCAAAGCGTCATGTGTAAGTAGAAGCTCCATGGACGAAGTAAAACACCACCTGCTGCAAAACAATAATAGAGAGGTGATACACCGTTTCATCTGAAACCCTATATAAGTGGTTGAGGCCCTAAAGTCGAAGTACTAGGCAAGTGGCCTAAAGCCCTGAAGCCGAAGCGTAGGCAAGTGGCTGAAACCCTGAAGTCGAAGCACAACCTAAGTGACTGAAGCTCTGAAGCCGAAGCACTGTATAAGTAGTCGAAGCCTTAAAGTCGAAGCGTTATGTAAATGGCTGAAACCCTGAAGCTAAACTGCTATGTAAGTGGCTGAAGTCTTGAAGTCGAAGCACTATATAAGTGGTTGAAGCCCACATTACTGAAACAGAATCCTCCTAACCATAAAGGAGTATCTTTTATATTCACTTATGCCAATAGATCTTCTACATAAAAATCTTATTCAAATGATTGATGTGACCCATGTTGTAACAGAAGAATGTCAAGTCATGTCAACCTATTGCATATGTATCAGACCTAAGCTCTAAAGTGGCTACCTTTTCAATGTGCATGAAATGATGCATGGCCTAGCATGTGTGATATATTGCTTACGATGGGATGCTTTTATTGGAGTAGAGATAAAATGGTAGCTGTTGGATGTAGAGGCACGTATTTTCTACATAAAAATCTTATGCAAATGATTGATGTGACCTATGTTGTAACAGAAGAATGTCAAGTCTTGTCAGCCTATTGCATATGTATCAGACCTAGCCTCTAAAGTGGCTACCTTTTCAATGTGCATGAAATGATGCATGGCCTAGCATGTGTGATATATTGCTTACGATGGGATGCTTCGAATAGAAGATGAAGTTATGTGCCTCTTCATCCAACGGCTACCATTTTATCTCTACTCCAATAAAAGATCACAGCTCATGCCATTTAAAGGATAATGCAACTGAAAACACTACAAGTTTTGTAAGACTATTCTCTCTCGTTTTTACATAATCCCATACACACACCCGGTGCCCCGAACACCTAAGTGGCTCATGTCTAAAACAAGTCTTGCATCCAAATATAAATACCTCATTAACTGACTTGATCATCGGAATGCACGAGACTGTCTCCCCCACCATCGAAGAAGATCACGTGTGACTAACGATTTGTTCAAGTGTGTAGGAGCAAGTTTACTTTGATGTGAGTGGAGCCGAGATCCCGTTAGCGCATTTTTTTAGGTAAACACAATCAATAGTATCTATTTTGGTAACTCATATAATGTCAACAATAATAATGTAATCTAGGAAGGTACATTCAGATGAATTCTCTCACCTACGTATAGATCAAAGACACTAATATCTAGTAAATAGGGTAGGTATCATCCCGCCCCCATCGAGTTGATATCCTTAACTTTGATGGTTGGCAGAAAATTAATTCGAGAAGCTCATAATCTCAAAAATTCAATATTGATTATTGTTTCATATTCTAAATAAAGCTTGATATTTTTCTTTAGAATGTACAATATTTGATGAAACTTCAATTAAGTTGTTCATGTTTGGAATTTGCACCGTTCAGTCGAAATATCCATTTCTAAAAAAGAGCAAACAAATAGGCGTGAAGGTGGGGGAAGAAGAGTCTTTTATTTTTATCTTTTTCATCTACCTATCTTGTATGAGTTTTTAACTTATTTAAAGTTTTAAGGATGAATTGTTTTTTCTCCAAACAATAGAAAAATGAATGGAGATCATCAATAGGAACAATATGCGAGAAGAATAAAAATGAAATAGAGACGAAATTGCTACAAAATAGAAAGATTGAAAATCCAATGTCAAATTTATACATTTTTAAAATATATTTTAATAAGAGGAATTTTCTTTTTATCTCTCAAAGTTTTAGTATAAAAATAAAACATAAAAAATGTTTAGGAAGGGTATTGCTACTTTTGTCAAAGTTTGGGCTAAACAAGCGATTTACCTTGAAAGAAAGTGCATTTTATGCATAAAATGAAGCATTTTGGATGGAATCCATTTGCGCCAAAAATAAAAAGATTTGGGACCAATTGTGCCCTTTTGAAAAGTTTGAATCAATGTTCAAGCTCCATTCATTTCAGATAATATACTTTCAAAAGATTTCTTTTTGCAGAAAACAAAATCACACTTTTTGAAATCTAAAATGAATATCAAATATTTTAAATATTTACTTTCTTTTCAAAAAAAAAAAAGTTTCAAGTAAAATGTTTGAATGATAACATTTTCTAAGGTGCTGTTTGAGTTCGATTTTCTTAAGATTTATATTATTTTCTTAAATTTATTTTCAATCACACATCCCCTCCAATAAAATAATTTTGTTTGTAAATCCAAAATTTTTCATTACTTTTTAGACACGTTTTCAAAAATTCAATATTACAAAACTCATTTTGAACAAATAGGGCTCAAACAAAAGCTAAATCAATAACTTAATCATAACGAGAGCAATTTTCATGAAAATTCAAGGGTATGCCCTAGTTTGTAAATATGGTAAATGGCTGATGGAGAAATGAATAACACTTGTGGATCTTACGAAATGTACGAAGAATAAAGTAATTTGACCAAATTTTTTGATTAAGATGTTTATAAATACCTAGAAACTATGAGCCAAACACATGCTAAAAGAAAGAGAGACTAGCAAAGGTGGTTGAAAAATGTAGAAACCAGACGCCATCCGCAGTCGGGATTATTTATAATCAATGGCACGATAGTAGTGTTTGATGTCTCTTAACTTTTAGTCAATGTATATAATCATGATCTTGTTCGAATTAATCAATATATTTTCAACCTAACCATAATGCCACCATGTTTGTTTAGTGAAAAACTTGAGTGGACCGTTGACTCATTTTGTATTAAATTTGTATCTCCAAAAATCCTTATTGAGGATGGGAAGGGTTAAAATTAGGGTGTAACCTAAATCCTATTTGAAATGTTATTTGGGAAATCTATTTGTTAATTCTAGTTGAAATTCAATTGGAAGTTTTGAATTTATGTTGAACATGAAAAAATCAAAATATGGACCAGGGAAAAAGTTTCGGTGCATTCTGAGAGCCCAATTCCCCCCTGGAGCGCTCAAAGTAGGGGAAGCTGGTGCTAGTTATTCATTGTGATTTAGACAAGCTAAACAATGTTGTAAATACAAAATCTTTATATTCTTTCTTTATATTTTTTAGTAAATTCTCATTGCCTCTACCAATTATCTTTTGTCTTTGTGTGTGTGATATTTACTTCATATGGTGCCATATATTCATCCTCATTATTCACAACAGAAAGTTTAAATCTTATGGCGATTCTTATTCGTGCAGCACATTTGTTCTTATAAATGTAGAGTTAAAATCTCATATTAGATTTTGGGAGGACTGAAACAGAGAAAAAGAATGCTTTGAAGAGAGATGAAGATTTTCAAATTTGGATGTGGAAAGAGTGCTTCAACTCATCAATATTACATGCCTTGGCTTATGGGAAGA
>CAIGRN010143771.1:0-23603 GCA_903798345.1 Fraxinus anomala
CATCAAATGTATTATTTCTATCACAGTTTCTATCTAAATACAAAGCAGATCCGTGTATGAGAATTGAAAATTGCTTATTTTTCGCTGCGCATGTTTAAGTAAATTCCCAACACTAAAAGGAATATATAAAGGTAGAACCCCACCCCCACAACATGATTTATGTTCAAACGTGTAAATCGATCAATCTAAATGTGAAAAGAATAATTGAGCTTATTTGAGCTCCATTTTTAGCCAAAAATACATTTTGCAATAGTGATTTGATGGAGAATGCGTGGTTAAAAATAAAGAAAAGTATTTTGCGCGTAATAATATTTTATTGAAGAATGTGTAATTGAAAATAAAAGAGAGAAAAATGTATTTAAGTAAAAATGGAAAACAAACACACTCTTAGCATTTGACGTTTTCAAAACGAACCATCATCTTAGGAGAGTTAATTCAGTTTATTATTTATCTTCAGTGAGCAGGCTTCGAGAAAGAGAGATGTGCAGTGTGCGTGCGCATGCATGAACTACACAAGTTGAAAAAATCGCGGTTTCATAGCGCGATCCCTCTTTGTCATTTCCATGTGGAAAGCGTACCTTAATTTTTAATACTCTGTGCTCCAAAGCTTCTGGCAATTAACCCCAAACTGCTTCTTGAATCGTGTTTTTGTCGTCAACTAACATAATCGATTCTAATTAGTAGCTATCCACAATTATAAATAACTTAATTAGTAATTCTAATGGTTTCGTGTATAGGAAGTAGAAACACTACAACCATGTTAAAATGGTTAAGATGATATTAGAATTGAGTTTACACTTACTGTCAATCTCTTTGATTGGTAGGCGGACGGTATGAGCCCCCTACTTAAGATTCAATTTATAAGACTAATTTTATATTGTCGTGACTTGGTTAGGTTGACTACTATAGGTAGATACTGGTCATGGTTAAATCTCATTATCGATTTTTGAAATGTAAATAAACATAATAATCATTTCTAACAATTGAAATATTTAGATAATCTAGATAGTCAACGTGACATCAAAGTCACCAAACAAATTATATAATGTCAGGTTTTTAAGAATTAGATCATTGACGCACAATATTAAAATAAATATAAGTATTATGTTATTAACATAATATTGGAAAATTTTGTGTAAGGAGTGACAAACAATACCGAGAAAATTTTCAAATTACCTTTAAAATTCTGTAAAAATTTCAGCAAAGTAACGGTAGGAAATGAACTACAAATAAATCCTCAAAAATGTGCAGTATATCAGCAATAATATTAAAGTCGAGGCAAATATTAAATACTTTGTCCTTAAGTCGAATTTGTCCCGCAACGGTGCCTACGGTTTATAGTAATCAACTCCCAAAATACAACAACTATCTTCATGTGTGAATAGCATTAAAACACACAAAAAATGGCGAACCAGAACTTGGTTTACGAACTCCGATATGCAAAGTGAAGAAAACTAGAATTTATGCAACAAAAATACAAGAATTTGGTTGAAAAATGAAAGAGAATGAATGTTATATCATTGCAAATCATTGGTATGTAGATTGGGATGTCCCTAGAGTTCTATTTATAGATGTTGAAGAGTTGTGGACGAAGTAGTGCGAGCAAAAACACAACAATTGCGCGTTTCCAAATTTTTGACCGTTGTTCGCTTGCTACGTCACTCGAGCAACACTTTCAGTGAGCCCGTCGCTCACGACGCTCGAGCGAGCAATACTGTCGCTCGAGCGATAGTGTCATCTGATTTTTCACATTTTTCCTTCCAATTTTGGACCACAATTTCTCATTCATCCGACATTGATTTTGAGACACTAGTCGATCCCCGTTCTTTCGGGGGCTTCGCCCCCGAGCCCACTATTTCGAAACGACAAATAGTAAATAAACGGATTACGTTTTGGTCGAGGTTGACATGAAGTCATACTTTCCAATACTTGATTTTCGATTCTTAATCAATATTTCTCGTGTCTTAAGCCAATTTCCAACACATATGAAGTTAGATGAGATTCAACTCAATTCATTTTACGAGTTATGTTGAACACATATTGTTCAAATTAATTAAAAGAACATTTGCATAGACTTTTAGTACAAATTCTAATATTTAATCAGATAGTGTTAAAATCAATTGACTAGAAAATTATGATATAATATAATATTCGTATAGTTTTCCAAATGGATTGAGTAAGTTCGAAATAAACGAATCAAATTTGGAAGAAATTACTCTTCTTCCTACCCCTATGGTTCATAAAATCAACTTAGAAATTCAATGACCAAAGTTCATAAATTATGATAGAATATTTAAAGGATCATTCATATAAGTCGAGATAGATTTGAGAAATGATACTTTTCATACCTATGGTAATAAAATCGAGGCGGCTTGTCTGAAAAGATGAACTAAAAATTCAATGAACAAAGATTTTATTCGAATATTCAGAAGATTTATTCATGTGCGAACTTCTTACCCATTTGGTTGAGAAAACTAGAGAAGTGATTGATAGTTGTATGTATAAAGCTAAATTTGTGAAGAAATGATTTTTTTTACCTACTTAACATGCTCTTAAAAAATGATTACTCATATGAGAAAATTAGTCTTGATATGTGACTAGCTCATTTGAAATTTATACGAATCAATTTGCTCCTTTGAGCTCTTTATAGAGTTACTTAAGTCCTTTTATTGATTATTATTTCAATATTTAATCTATATTAAGGGCCGATTTGGTACGATTTTTGAAAAGTCAAAAGGTGATTTTGAAATCAAAAAGTTATTTTGGAATTCGTTTGGCTAATTTATAAAAGCGTTTCTGACAGTTAGAAAAACTTTTAGAAGAAACTGGTTTAATGTTGTTTCATCTAAAAGCAGTTCTAAAATAAAAATCAAAGTATCTTTCTTCAAAAATTCTTCTATAGAAAGCAAAATCAAAAGTCATGTCAATCGGGTCTTTAGGCGAGTTAATGATTATGATTTTTATATCAGGGAAATGAACCAACCAATGTATATTTATCTTTTTCATTCATAGAATGAAATGATTTTGTATTTTTCTCATTCTCTTCCCTTCGTCTCTTCGTTACTTAATTATTTATTTATTTATTTTTGAAATTGAGTTATATATCATTTTAATTGATATTAAGTATAATTGATATTAAATATTAAATGTAATTTATCTTTGAAAAATCATGTTTGCTAATTGATATTAAATATAATTTTAATTTCATTTTCTTCTTTAATATTTTTATTAATCAAGTCAGCAATCTTAAGAGACGGTTTATAAAGTAGAAAAACATGGTCCGTCTAGAAGGTACTATACATTCTACATCTCTATTGTTGACCTTGTCCACACAAAATCTCCAATTAAGATTATAGAGTTGGACTTTAACCCTGTATTTCTTCCCTCTTCTCATACAATGACAAGAACTTTTCCTTCAACATTTCAACATCAATGGCTTGACTTCCTTGTACCTGTTGAATCCAAACCAACAAGAAGATAGGAGCATTAGAAGTTATACAGATAAATGAACATCAATGGCTAATTTTAATTTCTTGGTCTTTGGGGGTTGGGGGGTGTTTGTGGATTTAGGAATATCGTGGAGAGTTATTTGGCTATTTTCTTCTTGATGTATCAAAGTCGATTATGACTTGTGTTGTCAATCTACTTTATTCTTAGGACATGTTTTAACTTCTTTTCATTCTTTAATACATTTCGATTCTATTGATTCCACCTAGCAAATAGAAATGATACTTTATAGATATATGAAAATAATAAAGATTCTTTTGAAAACTTAGTCTTCACACTTCCCCTTTTTGACTTTCTTCGTTGATAATTGTCCATCGAGTATTGTTTATTTGTCCTTGCCTAATAATAGTCATTTCTGTGCCTCTACGTCTTTTCTTCTTTTGAATTATGTTACTATTTTTCTATCATCTCTATGTAGACTTCTTTTAGGTCTTTGTCCATTTCATTAGTTTTGCCATCGAATATGTATTCGTCTTCTCCTGTATCTAATTGATTTTCTGACAATTCATCATCCGTCTCTTGAAAGGTCATCAAGTACAACTTTTTCTGTTAGATATTTGGTGCTAGAATTTTCCCTATTTGAACTTTAAAGAATTGATTGTATGCTCAAAACACAATTTCAACCTTTATTTTATGGAGTTATAAATTTGTGTCGACTGCATAAATTGTTTACCCCATTTGATCAATCGCTATGAATATTCCAACACAACCAAATCCTAGCCTACTTACTACAACAGTTAATATATTTCACCATATATGCTTGAACATTGAAAATATAAACAGTACCTGAAGATGCAAATTGTAGAAAACCCTCCCATCAAAAGATTCAAAACTAGATGCATTCAATACAAGAATCCCTTCCTGCTCCAAATCCAGTAGAGCTTCAGAAAATGAACCCCTTTTGATCTTCACCGTTGATATCTGAATCAATACATCTCGATCACCTATTTGACTCGCTGAAACAGCTAATACTGAGTTCTGATGATCTGCTGTTCTTCTTTGCTTCCTATATCGATTTGAATTTTCTTGCCAGGAAATCTTTGCTACGAGGTTTTCTTTCCTTTCGACTAGTCTCTCGACTTCTTTCTGCAGCTCTGGTATGTATTTTAGCACTCTGGATACTGTTGAAGGAATGCTTAATTTCTTCTGCAAAGAGAAGTTTATTCAATAGTTAAAAAGTTTGTCCCTCTCTCGAAGCTTAAACTACAGGTCTTACCGCCACCCATTTGTAACAACCGTCTACGTGTTAACTAGAGCTTTGATGAAGAAAGAATTCAATTAAGGGGCGAGTAAAACTTTTAATTTAGCTTCAGAAAATCCATCTACGATACCCTTAATTTATCATGAAGTATGTCTTGATGCCGGATCAAATTTAGTAGGTGAAGACAAAAAAAATTGTTCATTCGTAGTAGGTAAATTAGTCCTAGAATATTCCCTTCTTAGGTATAAACATAATTTTCAGTCTGTTGATATCAACCAGAATTATAACACACTCTGATACCTAATATCCTCACCTTTAATTAGTTAATATGTGTTTCTTGAAAAAGAAAATCCTGAAAGAACTAAAATAATGACGTTCTTCAATGCCGTATCGGAAGATATCTTTTGAGTTTGAGTCTCGTCATAACTCATTTATGAAAATTACACAAGTATTGTGCTTTTGATGAATAAAGGAATCTAACCTTCATGTGATGGGGTGTGCGTTACGAATATAATTTAAGTCCCTATTTGGTGCACATTTTTTTCTCAAGAATACATTTTTCTTTATGTGACGGGGAATATATGATTGAAAAAGAAGGAAAACGTGATTGATGTGATGAAAAATATTATTTTATTGAAGAATGTGTGATTAAAAATGAGTAGAAGAATGAGAATGAAAAAATAATGTAACTCAAACAGGGGATAAATAAGTAATCAGTATCTTCTTTAAGAGCTTTAAGCATTTGGACGAGTTAGTTCAAATAAATAAACTTAAAAACAATGGTGTTACCATTTGGTCTGCCGCTGGAAGCAGTGACCGGAGAGTGTAATACAACGTATTAATTCTTTTCCGGCGATCTCGTTCGCTGGCATTATGGTTGAGCTTCTTCACCATCTTCACATCTCCATCAAAATGCAAAGATTCAGTACTGTTTCCACCATGTATCTTAGATGAAGGAGAATGAAGAACATTAATGGAGTCTGAAGTTTCTATTCTCTCTCTATAAAAATTTTCCTGTTCATGGCTCATTGGATCATCCAAAAGCCACCCAAAATTCGAAAACTGAGGGCATATTTCCAGCATTTTTCAGTCAGTAATTTAAATTGGAATTTGGGACTTTGTTTGATAAGAAAATGCAGTTTAATCATAAGATGTATTTATATACTAATTAGATTACTGATCTCATCACGTGCATCAGCATATATATTATAATGCAAAATAACAGGAGTTTTAATCGTTTTTATTCTGGGAATTAAAAGTATTACCTGATTAGACAAATTTTTTGAAGGTTTTATCATTTTCTAAGTAAAAATCATTTTCTAGACTGAATCTTGAGTCAAGAAGAAATATGCTACTTGTACATAATGGCGTCAACACTCTCACATGGAGTGGGATCCACTTGCGTCCACACCTTCACTTGGAGTGGGATACATCCCGAAGTGGGCTTCACCCCATATGAGGGTGTGGATACCATTATGTACATAAAATTATATACATGTAGATAAACTCATTCAAGAATAGGTTTCGATAAATGGAAATCTTATTTTATTGTATATAGCTTGATTAAATGTAAACAAAATAAATCCTAATATCGAAGAATCAAACAAAATAATATTATAAATTTATAAAATTGAACCATGGCAAATCAGGATAAATTTCAAGAAAGAAAATAATAAAGGTCAAGCCATTTCATTGAGTTACAACAAAACTTACTTAAGAAATTCAAACAACTCCAAATAATTAATTACAATCCCAGATAGATTTAGTTCTTTCTGAATAAATTATTGTTAAAATAAAAGAAATTTAATGACACTTGTGGCTATTCTATTTCCTGTTTGGAAATAATTAATCCATTATCTGTTTAGTTTTTCTTAAATAATCCAACTTAAGAGCACACGCAGGCCGCAGGCAACCCCGTGCAACGTATAAATTATTTATGGGATAATTTAATAATGCGATTTTAATATGAGGCATGCACGAGCTTAAGTTGGTTTTCATACATTTGCTCGAGCAAAGTGTCCTCCAGTCACGTGGAAACACGTTTTTTTTTTGGCTTACAAGCTATACATCACATCATTTGAATATAGGATTAAATTCACTAATGGTCACCTAACTTTACACTTCATATCATTATGATCATCTAATTTAATTTTGTTTCATTTTGATCACTCAATTTTAGATTTAATGTCATCATAGCCATACAATTTTATTTTAATTATGACTACAAAATTTCATATACCGTTTTACCAAGGTCATCCAATTTTATATAACGTTTTATGATGGCTATCCAATTTCTTTTCACCATTTTCACTAATTTTGAAAGGAGTACAACGGTAACTTTGTATTAAATATATAAAATAATTTTTTTTTTTTTAAAAAAAAGCAAAATTAAAAGTTTTTTTTAAATTTTTAAAAAAGTTTATTTTAAAATAAGTTTTTATTTTATTTTAACAACGTTTTTTTAAAATAAGTTTTTATTTTATTTTAAAAACCTTTTTTAAAAATAAGTTTTATTTTATTTTAGTTTTTTTGATTAACATTTTTTTCAAAAAAATAAGTTTTTATTTTATTTTATTTTTTAAAAAATAAGTTTTTATTTTAAAAATTTTTTAATTTTTTTTATATATAATGCAACTTTACCGTTTTATTCTTTTTAAAATTAATGAAAATTGTAAAAAGAAGTTAGGTGGTCTGGTGAAATATTATATGAAATTGGGTGATCATGGTGATATTAAGTATAAAGTTGGGTGTCATTGTAGGATTTAACCCTTTGAATATATACTACTTTACACCATAAAATTAAATAATTTCAAATGTTTTCCTCTGTATTTACATGCAAAACTAAGCATTGGAGTAAGGAGGATTTGGTTGAATGTTATCAGTGGGAAATGAAAGCCAAATTAATCTTATTTCTTGGAATTGTGCAGCATAGTAGAAATGAAGGCGGCGAGGGGAGGGTTGAATGTCAAGATAAGCTATAATTCCATTGGGAATTGAAGATGACACAAAATTGTCTATTAAGTTCAATAAATTTGTACTGAAAATGTAATGGTTCAATCTTACTGAAACATTTTTAAAACAATTTCGACGCATCTAGGGAACATGCATTTCGACCTTCATTGTAAGAAAGTACTACAGAAAGTCGAATATTAGAGCAATGTGTACGCATCAAATGGTTAAGTGGTAGAACTCAGTGAGGAAAAAGAGGAAGACAAATTTATTCTAAAAAAATTCAAATGTTACAATTGATATTACAATTTCAATTTAGGTAACATTAAGTATCATTAAATGAAATATATAATTGAACGTCCCTTTGACGTCCATTATTTTGGATGGAAAGCAATGTTTTCAACGTTATAGTGGCTCTTGCAGCCACTACACACCAGTGGAATCCCAACCACCCTGAAAGAGCTAAAGCCCGACTACTGTGAATACACATAAGGTAAATCTCGCTTCATGTGTAGTAGCCTGCAAATCACACAAGAGAGGTAAACCGCACTAGGCAAGCTCAGTGCGACGGACTCAACTGAAGAAGTGTTGGTAGGAGATTCGAATTCGTGACCTTTGGTCTTCGCGTTCACTTGCTCCACCAACTCAGTCACCCCCGAAGGGGTTAAGGGAATATTTTCTTGAATTGGTGTAGGGTAGCCCTTAATTAACAATACACAATGCTAAAAAAGAATCACAAAACAAAAACAAGAAACTAATTTATACATGACATGTCCCTTAATTAATGGTGCAATTGAATATTAACAAAGACAAAACAAGAAACTACATGTACAAGCTGGCAAACAGATTTTGAATGTGCCCCAAAGATTTTGTGTTAGTGTCTCGTCTTTTTTATTGTACTTTTCTTAAGCAGACTTTAAAAATGGAAATAAAAAGTTTTAGGGTTTTTATATGTGAATACGTATTCAAAAATGTAAGAATGATTTGGTTTTATCAACATAAAATATTAAATAAAATCAACAAAAAATAGCGTTTATAATGTCAAGAGTATTTGTAACTCAACATAATGTACATCAAGACAGAATCTCTCTTCAATTTTATATTTTTTAAAAAAAATCGAGAAACACAATCATTCTTGTGACCGAACAGACCGATCGATCTAGTTATCAGTCCACAAGATTTAATTCCAAATTTCGTATATACGGTTTTCAGCATATGCTTAGACAGATTCTTGATTTTTTGGATTCCACCAATTTTCGGTCATGTCTTTATAACATTGGTTTATATACATTTTTAAGAAGATCAAAGTAATATAATACTGGAAATGATTTTAAGTTTACATTTACTTTAGTTTATCTAAGATTTACATAGTTCTATTTAAGTGTTCAAGAAAATCAATTTTTAATTAAAAAAAGAATTACAACTCAAATTGTTTGTGGAATATCTTGAAGATTCACTAATTCACAGAAATAAATTGAACACGAAAAAAGGTGAGTTCGTTAATACATAATATTTACTGCCATATTTTTCTTATGAAAGACCAAATATTTAGAGCATGTTTGATCCTACATAAAAGTCGTTAAAAAACAACATTTTTCAATAGTAGGTAAAAATTTGCTACGGCCAGCATGTATATTGAACTAAAGAGTACAATGAATAATTATTCGACCCGTCCAATATACAATCTAAACAAGTCTTCAGAAATTAAGGGGTGTATAGGCTTATGAGAAATGGACACCAAAACCCCCCACAAAACTTTTTGCCATGTTCTTTATGTAAAGGTAACCTGACCCACAATACCCGGCAAGAATCACGATTTGAAAACTCCCAACCAAGAAAGAATCCCTAGTTTTTAAGACAAAATTCTTCCTTTGGGACCACGGCATTTACATTAACTTAGCAAAATTTGTTATTACTATCTGTTCTTATGGCTTGCTTCAATTGGTTCTCCCTACACTTTTTTTTCTATTGGATTAATATGATTGATTCCTATGTAAGCATTAATCTTTTTCTAGTAAATTGGTAAAAAAAATAAACTTATTGAAGTTCTATTATTGCTAATTGCTCAACCAAGTCAGGTACAAAATAAATAAATAAATAACACAATCAAGCAACACTCATTTCTAGTGTGATTCCTGCTTGAAAGGAAAGAAGAACTACAAGCTTCGACTCAAAATTGAATGTTTGCAGCACGAGAGAAAATTACTCGAAATTCCCTAGAAACAATGAAGAAAAATGAAATCTCGATAACCAAAAGTTTAGGGATTGTATTGGTAAAACTCATGATTATTTTACATTAGTTTCAAATAAGTAATTTACTTATTTTTCTTACAAAAGTTATCTTCATGTCTAAAAATGCAAAAGATTTATCAATGTGGGTAGAATCTCTATGCTTACATTAAACTAACGTTATCTTATTCATCAATAGTTTAGATCTAATCAATCAACAAATGACATGATAACTAGTATTCTCTCTCATTTGACCATTTATAATAAATGAGGGGAAGAAAGGAATCAACCTTGCATCATTTGCTTGGTGGAGGAAGCATAGGTGATAGAACCAAATTATAGTTCATTATCTAATTTAAGTGATTTGTATAGAGAATCCTTATAAAATTTGGATTTATGCATTGACGGCAACGGGACGGGTATAAGGCGGGTTGGTCATTTCCACCCCTATCTTATCAGATGTTTTTGTTATCTTACTCCATTCACATATCCGTTTAAAGCGAGATAGGCGATGACTCAAGGTGCGGTGGGGACCTGCCCTGTCCCCTCCCCCCTTCTTTTTATTAATTTTTAATGTCTTTAGTTAGTAAATATTATTACTTTATTACCAATTTGTTAAAAACAACTGATATTTTCTTTAAAACTATGATAAATCTATTGTTTTTGTTTGATAAAAAACTTAAATTTGAAAGTAACTTTAAACAGAGCGGGTAGTGGAACGGAGACTATATTTCCCGTATTCGGAGTATACCTGCTTTCGGGGCAATGACCATCGCCCCGTCTTCGCCTTGTTACTTGATTAGGGGGGTGTGATAGGGTTGGATTCCTTTTTCCCTTTTTTTTTTTTTATTTTTTATTTTTTTGTGAGTATGCTCAACAAAAGTGTTTAAAAAAAAAAAATTCAAATCCATTTTTGTAACATCAGACAGGCATAAATAGTATCATGTTCATTGGACATCTTCATAAAATTCATGTAATTTATGTGAACGGTGGCTTTGTCCAAAATTATTAAAAATACTATGCATTAGCTTGGTTATTCATGCATAAATGCCTAACACGTTCAATTAAGTTGGCACCCAATTTTTTTCCATTCAAAAAAGATTTTGAATAAAATTTCATTTAATAAAATTGCAAGTCCATTAAGCAAGAAGTGTCCATACATAGAGTAATATATGTACATATCTTTTATTTAATTAAATATATATACTACGATCCAATCTCCAAGTTACTGAGCAAATCTCTTAAAATAATTGTCAGGGTGGAGGGTTCAATATGTATTAGGTTTTTCTACAATTTAGTATGTTAATAATCAATTCACCAGCTCATTTACACATGATTAATTATTTCTATATTTCTTTAGCATTCTCCCTCTTCCAAGCTACACGCATTATTAAAATAATTTCATATTTTTACCCCGTCGAATTAGAGAACCAACTCACACGTGTATGTTTGGAATAGATTTTATACATGCACACTTGTGTGTGCGTGTTGAGAAAAATGTAAAATAAAGTCCTATATCGATTAAATATATATGTAAATAATATATTTATAAGAAGTTGAACTTTTGGCCTGATACGTCGACTTATTAGGATGAAACTTCAATCAATTGTATAAGCGACAAGTTCCAAAGTGAGTGACTTAGACATACAAGATGAATTGCAAGTAGTAGCGAAATGAAAATGTTGGGCCCTAAGTTGAATCACGACAGTTGAAGAAATCACACTGTTGGCTTTTGATGCCATTCACCTCAAAAGATGGTGATCTTGATAACGTATATAGAAAAATATTAGGCCTTGATGGGATGTTTTATTCTTTTTGGTTTGATGAAGAAGGATGGACAAATTATCGTTCGGGATGAAATTGTTGAGAACGTGTAAAAACACAATGTTAGATTAATATTTTAGGATGAAACTTCTATTATAAACAAAATATTATTTCCAAGAATTGAAAAAAAAAAAAAAGAAATTTTATTTATTAATTTGAATATTTTTTTTATTTAATATAAATAAATCTTGTTTAACCACAAAACACGATTGGTCAAACCCACTCTTCCACCCTTCCACCGTCAGCCAAGAATCAGAGTTGGTTTATTTATCTATACATATATAAAAAAGAATTATATATAAAATTGAGCACTTGATTTGTGTCTCTCTTGGATCGATCGTTGACATTGGCATTGTACTATAAGTTAAGAGTATCACCCATATCAAATATCGTAATATAATTTCTTGCGAAGAATCAATTCTAACGATGTAATTTGATTCCCAAACTCAAAGTCTGATGCACCGAGGAATTAATCAAGGGCTGACATTCACTCAATTCAAAGCTAAAAAGTCAAACTTTCATCTTTACGATTTTTTCCTTTTTGTAATTAAAATGAAATATAACGAGGATGTGATATTAATGAAAGTATGTTCCTCGTACGAGTTGAAATCTACCGTTCATTTATTTTGTCTGATTTGTTGTTCAATCAATTATAAATTGACGCATTATAAAATTTTAAAATTGATGTTAATGCTGAAAAATTAAAATTGGTGGTAACTTTAATTTTTCGTAATGTACCAATTTACAATTGGATGAACAACAAATTAGACATTCAATTGTCAATTGGCACATCATGAAATATTAAAATTGCCATCAATTTTAATTTTTCAGCCTTAACATCAATTTTAATTTTTCATAATTTATCAATTTGTAATTGAGTGGCCAACAAATTGGACAACATAAATGGATACCAGATGTCAATTTAGAGCAACACATAATTGAGGTCAACTAACATTGATTTGTTTTGTTTAGTCCATTTTTTCCCCCAAATTGATGCTCACTAATTGGAGGGTGAAAACTTGAAAATAATTGTTATGTAGCCGTATGCTATGTTAGTAAATGGGTTTTTCATTTTTTTTGAAAGTGAGATGATAAGAAAATTTCGATGGGCTGAACCAAATAAATTTACAATGTACAATTCAACAAATATCCTATACATCTTAGTTTAAAAAAATATATATTAAAAAAAAAAAAGAAATGCCCTAAATATATATTGAATGAAAAAATTGACCGTGTTTTCAATTGACAAATAACAGAATGCCATGTGATATTATATAACACATTATATAACTCTTGATGTATATTTAACAAGATTTATATCTATTCTCATGATCAAACGTAAAAATCAATGTACCGAAAATTTTACTTAACAAATCCTCAAGCAAAAGCAAAAATGACTTCACTCTACAAGTCCTCAAACGAAACTTTATATTTGTTAAAAATCTTAAAGAACTTTGTATGTCATCTTCTTTTTCTCTCGTATGCTTTTTATGGTCCAAAACCATTGCATTTAGTCCACAGCCTCCCTACATCCCTTCCCTCTCCCAATGCTGCCCAGACACTTCATTGTGAATTTATAATTATTTAAAAAGGAGACCATGCTTGAAAGAAAGAAAAACAAGAAGTTAAAAGTACTTTTCGACATTCAAATGATTTTGATATATCGTGAACAAAAAATGTCTTATCTTAATTGGTAAATAACAAAAGAAATTACGATAGATTACTCTTCTAATAATATATATGAAAGCCAACGCATTGAAATACAAATGCTATATGTACGTAACATTCGTTGGAATACTGATACATTAAAGTCCTCTTCTTAAACACACACAAAAACAATGTGGTATTTTTGGGATGGGACACAAATGTATTTAGGGCATTCTTCTAGAAGATGTTTCAAATGTCGACGTGATGATTACAAATGTTAAATTTGTAAATAAACTACAATATGTCTAAGTAACACACGTATTTACATTGTGGTGTTAAATTATATTGCGTCACTCTGACTTTGTACAAGAAGATTATAGTTACGAGTGACATATAAAATGTCATATCTTTTAGGATAAAATTTATTAGGTTTTTTTTTCTTTTTCCCTATGTCCTTTTCGGAAATCTTGATCATCATTACACTTCCAACACAAGAATCCAAGATAAGGTTCGTAGACGTATGAACACGTGGATTATCTTGAAATTGTGGTGGGATAAAGCCATAAAGGAAATGATGAAATTTGAAAGGGAAACATGCAAGGTTCCTATGGTGTGGACACAATCTACTATAATCTAACTCTTGTAACGGTGGATTTTTTGTCCAAAAAATGGTGGGGGGTATAGTACGACTTTATCAGAGGAACGTACAACTGCTGTCCTAAGTGTCTGATTGAAACCTTTTGTTAGGAATTCGTTCGACACGAAGGGACTTGTTAGTTTGGACTTGCACGATCGATTTAATCAAAAAAAATTGAAAAGGTACGGGTCAATTTTAATTTTTTACTAAAAAAACACAAAGAATTGGCTGGCTCAAGCCCTAAATTTAATTGGTCTATCCTTGTATTTTTCAATTTTTCTTACCTGGCATGTTTGGTGAGATGATTATGCATTTTGAACGTTCGTTCTCGTCGAGTCTCGTTTATCAAACTCACACGTAATTTTATTTGAAGTTTTTTATAATTTTGTGATACCATAAGATTAAAAATCACTTTTGTTTGAATAGAATTAGAGTATCGATCTTTCGGTCTTTAAAATATTTAAATTGCTTCTAAAAATAATGTTATTTTGCAAAAATAAAAAGATCTCATTTCCCCAATTCACCACGTCTCAATTGATTAAAAAATGTTGCTTCCATAACTAAGATCGAGAATTTAAAAAATTGGTCCCCACCCTCTAAAAAAAAGTTATCGATTAAATGATCTCTACTCTTAAGCTTGGCCATTTGTGTAACATCAAAAAGGAAAATATTCCATTTGTATAACAACAATAAAATGAACTTCACATTCGATAACTAGTTATATTGACTTTTATCGACTCTTTTTTGCAATTTGTATGCAAAAATTTAAAAATTTTGTAACAAGAGCATAAATCTTGTCAAACATCTTGCTTCAATCCACTACATTTATATTTGTTTGAGCCAATAGCTGAAAATGATAATCCAATAAACAATTTTTCATTTAAAATATTATTTAATTTTTTGGTATATACTGTATAGTATTCACAATACAATTGATCGTAGGTGCAAAATTAAGGGCAATTTATGCTTGGCTATTTGAATTGAATTAATGTTTTAATAATTGGTACGAACGACGACTTGTAAAACGTAAAGGGTCAAATATTAAAGAGTGGAATCGGTAATTAAAATTAAATAAATAATTTTTAAAAAAATTGACTTCTAACCAGTCAATTACGGACTCAACTCCGACATGTTTTTCTGTAAACAGGACAATTTTGAGATTGAACCGGTTGATTCTTATGTTATGTTATTTTTAATTTCTTTATTCTGGTCCACAATCAAACAGTTTTTGGACTTTTTTTTTCCTAATTGAACGACCAACACCAATTGAATCTGGTTTGGAACATGACATTCTAAGAGCAACAAACCTTATTGCTTTTTCTTACAAAAGTTCAACCATCGACCATGATGATAATTTACTCTTACGAAATACAAAAGTTTTGCATGACAATATTCTTTACCGAATTGAGTGCTTCTGAAGCATAAAAATTGTTGCAAAATGACCTTAGTAATGTCTAATAAATTACGTCTTATATTAATTTATAAAATAACTATGCGTAATTTTATTTACTTCTGTAGCACAATTCTATGCTTGCTTTAGCTATCAAAATTAAAAGAAGCAATTAAGCGTGTACATTAGAAGCGAGAATAAGCTATGCTAGTTAGTGACATCCAAATTTATTTCGGTCAAATTTTAACTAAAAAAACATAATTTCAAGAATTATAATCACATTTACAAAATGATAATGATAATTAAATGAATGATCATGACATACATAAGGAGGTGTAGCTACCTATGACATCGATGGGGCACAAGTTGGATGGCCATGGGAAGCAAATCTTAAAAGTGAATCCAAAGAAATTTCCCCTCTTTGCACCTCACCCCTCACCACCACCCATCTCTTCCCCATTGGGCCATGGGAAGCAAATCATAAAAGGGAATCAAAAGACCACCCCACCCCACCCCACTAGGCTAGGACAGAGTAAGAGCACATGATTTCACATAAGAAAAGGGCAGCAATGCTTACATCACCCGTATCTCTATGAAGGATTTTTGTGGGTCCCATGTCCAACCTACTTTTGCTTTCAATTCCAAGGTCTCTTAAACAATTTTAGGTAACTTCTCTATTAGTCCCCAGTCTATTGTCTCAATATACTTGGTCCCTACCTTTAAAAGAAGCTTATGAATCACTAACTTTTCATTATAGTTGGGCAATTAGTCCTTACTGTCAAAACCATTCAAATGTCGATTAGATATCATACTGCCCTCAATTCCAATTTTATGAAGCTAAGTTCCGTTGTTCGTCTTGGACGAAAGCAGGGATGGACATTTGGATTCGAAATTGATAAACCGATCAACTCAAATTAAATTGACCTAATTGAATGGTGATCGTAACTATACCAATCATAAGATAGCGAAATTCATTGTCAAGTAAGTTTCAACATGCAAAAAAGGTATACGATTTGAACACTATGTTGGAGAAATGCTTAAATAAACATGTATGTGAAGATGCGGACTACTTGAAAATTTAATGAATATTTGTACAATTTTTATCATTGAAGTCTGGTTGACAATTAAACCAATTTACTCCTCTTTAAAAATTGAAGACCAAATTACTACTTAGACCATACGTTAGAGACTCGTAATACAATTTTCCTTTTAACATTTTATATCTTGCATATAGGAACGGAACCCACCAAGAATCACTACAAATAAAACTCCCTGTTCTACACTATTCTCTCTTTATTCAATATTCTTTATTTTATTATATTTTAACTGTCTACGCATCCTATTGCTTGCCTTAAAATTCAATTCCAAGTTGGAAAAATCTTGCAAAATCTTTGGATGCAATTTGGTCAGATCTTGCTTTGTGGGTTGTGGATTTTCTCGAGTCTTATTTCAATTCAACAAAACCCCATTCCCCTCTTAAAAAACACATGCAAAATCCAAAACAATCCCTCTAATAATCAAAGAGACTGTTTCTCTCTCTTCTTCTTAAAACTCACATTCTGGCATTGAAGATTGAATTTGGAGCAATGGGAATGGCTGCCTCAGACTCACAGTTTCATGTTCTTGCTGTTGATGATAGCCTTATAGACAGAAAGCTGATTGAAAGGCTACTTAAAACCTCTTCTTATATAGGTATCTATGTTTCTTCAAAAAAATACAATTCGTAGAATTTATTTTTCATATATTTATTTTTCTAATTTTTCTGGGTTTTTTGCATTGTTCATTGCAGTTACTACAGTGGATTCTGGTAGCAAAGCTTTAGAATATCTTGGTTGGCGTGAAGATGACAGAAGAAACACAGATAGAACTTCCGTTTCTCCTCAAAGCCATCAGGTAAGTTTATTTATTAATTTTTGCCGATTTTCTATTCGTTTCTTTTTCTTAGGTTGTAAGGATTTCATTGGAATTGCCTATGATGTTTTTTTCTACGTTGTCTGAAAATAAATTTCTTTGTATTTACAGGAAGTGGAAGTCAATCTCGTAATTACAGACTATTGTATGCCTGAAATGACGGGCTACGATTTGCTCAAGAAAATCAAGGTATACTTTCTTAGATTCTATTCTATTCCATTTATGTCATTCTTCCAATATATTGTGGAAAATTCGGTATCCAGCTTAAAAGTTACTTTTCAAAGTTACTTTTCTAGAATAGTTAGTAATCGACCTTGCATAAAAGTAAATTGACCTTACTTTAAACGTAAGTACATGTGCTGTAAGTCTTATTTTCAATATACGGTAGATCTTTTTAGTTGTCTGGTCGGAATTCATTACAACTAGAATCTTAGCAACTATTTAGGCAGCTCCTTTGAATAAGTAAAAAATGATTTTGATGAATTCTTCCACAAAATTTTCCAATTCAAATCGTATCAATCTGGGATTTTGATGAATTCTGAAAAGTTGTCTACATGGGTCATTTTCCCACCATTCATTTGAGATCAAAAGAAATCTTAGAAAAATCTTTATCCCACCTAATTTTAGTAATTTCATATTGTCAGGGCATTTACTAATTCCACATGGTCACTCTATCGCTTTAGGCTTTTATGATTTTTTTTTTTCATGGCATAAATCTACTAGTTATATGTAACATCTGAAAACCAACTTTTTTTAATAAATTTTGCATTCATTCGACTTAGTTACTAAGGATCTAAGTTGATTTTAAATAAATCTAGCAATGGATTGAACTGGATGGACCGAAAAGAAATTCATATAGTCGAATCCCAAATTTATTGTAAGTCGTTGCGTTTGTTATTCTAACGGATTAGATAAATAGGCCTTTTGGTAGATCTATGGATCGAATGGTACAAAGAAAGAAACATTCATTTAGCGGATTCCAAATTTGTTTAAAATTAGCTGCAGTTTGTTGTCGCATAAATTTCTCTGGAGAACAACTTTAGTTAACAAGTGCGTTACCTTTTGTTTTGCAGGAATCTTCATCTCTGAGAAACATACCAGTAGTCATTATGTCTTCTGAGAATGTTCCCTCAAGAATCAATAGGTAACGATAATTTTACATTTGGATGTATTTTCAGTAAATTTGGAGTCGACCATGTAAATTATTTGTTGGCGTCCGGCGTATGAATTGTTACCTTTACAGATGCTTAGAAGGAGGAGCAGAGGAATTTTTTCTCAAGCCAGTGAGATTGTCAGATGTAAATAAGCTTAAACCCCATATGATCAAAACTAAAAAGCAAGAAAAAAGAGAATCGACTTCGCCGCCGCCACCACTACTTTCACAGCCACCACTGCAGCCACCACAATCGCAGCAGCAGGCACCACAACTAACCATGGAGCAGCAGCAGGCACCACAACTAACCATGGCGCAGCAGCAGCCACCACAACCAACCGTGGCGCAGCAGCAGCCACCACAATCGAGTAATAACAAGAGGAAGGGCATCGATGAAGGGCTTTCCTCCCCAGACAGAACAAGACCTAGATACAATGACTTGACTGTGGTGTCTAATTGATCATAGCAAATAATTTTCTTCACAGTTTGAAAATTTTTCAAAACAATTTTTCTGTCTTAGTTTAAATTAGTTGGTTAATACAAACATTAAGAGTTTCACAAATATGAAGAAAAAGCAGTACACATTTTACATGAAGAGCTTCCATCCAATTTTGTTTTTCTTATTTAAGGAATATTAATTTTGATCAGACGAACACCTTTGGGGTAGCCTAGACTGCACTTTCTTTTTTTCCTCCCGCTCATGCATGACCAAGCCTTGGAAGAAAGTTATGAGGTCTTTGTATAGTTATCGTGTTTAACACGCCCTTTTTTTCCCCTATAGATTTATGCAAAAAAACAAGGCCGTGCATAGACGACGGTCATAGTCACCTAAATCATTTTAGACCCTCGATTTATAGGGGGTGTTCACGTAGATTGATGACATTGTGACTTAGGTCATGCTAAACCCTCAATGAATCGTGTTTACATGTCACCTAGGCCGTGCATAGACTGAGAGAGTCATCTAGATCGTGCTAGACCCTTGATGTATCGAATTGGTTTACACCCCTAGTCAAAGTATAACGTGCAAAAACTAGCATAGCTTATGGAATTTATTAAATTCCGTTTCTATGGACAACTATATGCCAACATTAGTTGTACAATATAACAATGTTGTAGCACATGCTTCTCTATGGGTTTTTCTTGATTCGTAAATGTTGAAGCTTCAAAAGTATATTCTCTTTGGAGGAGAGGAGATGTCAATTTAAGGGTTTATAATATCATAACCATATTTTTATTTGCCAAATGAAATATTGGGTTTGAGCAATGATGGCAATATTAGTTAAATACTTAGGGTGTGTTTGAGCCACATTATTTTGAAATAGTAGATTGATGGAGAATGTGTGGTTGAAAAAGAAGGAACAGTTATTGATGTGATAAAAAATATTATTTTATTGAAAAATGTATGATTGAAAATAAGTAGAATAATGATAATGAAAAAAATTATGTGGCTCAAACGGGATCTTAATTCTTCTTTATAAATTGAGATCTATTAAGGGGTTTTTTTTTTTTTAATATCCTAACCATATTTTTATTTTCCAAATGAAATATTGGGTTTGAACAATGATGACAACATTAGTTAAATAAATATTCTTCGTTATAAATTTAAATTTTCATATGAAGTACTGACATCGTATTCGATATCACTTGTCTTAATACTTTTGATTGATTATTTTGACAAAATCAATGTAGTTATTAAATATGACATCTTAGTTACACACGGTAAACGTTAAAACTCTGTTAAAAATATTCCATTCAAAGTTTCTCATGTTAGACTTCATGCTGGTGTTAGACTTCATGCTGTGTAAAATTCAGTTAACTGTCATTTTTTTTAATAAAAGTAACATTTTAGTCACTTTTGTTAAAAAGTAATATTTGTCACACGCAAAAAATAACAGAAATTTCAAGAAAGTGACAAAAAGAAAAAAAGAAGTAAAAATACTATGTAAAATAAGTGACACAATATTATTTTTTTTAAAGTTAATCCTCTGTTTGATACCCATTACAATTATCATTCTTATTCTTCTACTAATTTTCAACAACACATTTTTCAATAAAATAATATTTTTCATCACATCAATAACTTTTTCTTCTTTTTCAACCACACATTCTTCGTCAATCTACTATTCCAAAATACATTCTTTCAAAATAAGTGTCATTTTTTTTATTTATAAAAAGTGGCATATAACGTCACTTTTATTAAAAAATAGTGATAGAAATTTCAAGAAAATGACAGATGATAAATTAAAAAATAAAGTGACAAATATTAAAAAAAAGTAATAAAAAAAAGTGACAAGCACTAAAAAAATGACGAAAATTCAAAAACGTTACACACACTTAAAAAAGACAAAAATTTAAAATAAGTAACAAACAATAAAAAGGTAACAAAATTTTCAAAATATTTACCGAAAATATAAAAAAAAAGTGAAACACTTTTAAAAAATTGCCAAAAAAATTTTAAAAATGACAAAGTATCAATCAAAAATTATATTTATAACTCAAAAAAGTGACTGAAATTTTTAAAAAGTAACAAACAATAAAAAGTGACAAAAAATTCAAAAAAAAAAAAAAAAGACAACCACGATTCAAAAAAAATGACAAACACTAAAAAAAAGACAAAAATTCAAAAAAGTGACTAAAAAAAGTAACAAATCATTAATCAAAACCTATGTTTCTCAATCAAAAAAGTTATAGAATTTTTTTTTAAAGTAACAAATAATAAAAAAAAAAAGTGTCAAAAATTTTAAAAAGTAACACACTATTCAAAAAAGTAACAATTTTAAAAAAAAATGACAAAACACCATTCAAAACCTTAAAATATATCATTTTATAAAATTCAATCGCCTCACAACTACCACTACCATCACCATCGTCATTATATTACATATAGAAATCATTTGTCTAATCAAAGCTTTTCGATTATCTTGGAAAGCGAAGGTGTGCCAGTCATCACAAGGGATTCTGTCTCACCTCGAATATTTCAACTAATAGTGTGCTATAGTCGCTATCAACGTTTATCTTGAGTACATCAAGAGGATTCAATAGTTACGAATTGTATGTCAATGGAACGTGGGATGTTGTGCTATAGTAGCTCTCAACGTTAATTTTAGGTACGTCAATAGGACTCAATAGTTATGAATCGTGTGTCAATGAAACGTGGGATGTTTCGTCCGAAACACATCAGAAGTTACGGAGCTGAAGTGCTTAACATGGAAGCACTAGGAACGGAGGTCAAGGCTGAGGACTTCATAAATTATAAAAGTTAAAACCATCTTCTTTTATTTGGGTTTGGAATCTGCTACAATTATCGTATGCAGAGTTAAAATTGTACACGAATAAAATATTTCGTGTACAATTTTTCTTGAAACAAAAAAATTTAGAAAGTACGTATTTTTTGAAACTAATCAATTTAAACAATATCATATGCTTGAATCTGCTGACTGTTTATGTGTTATAAATTAAATAAATTATAAAAGTTAAAACCATCCTCATTTATTCGGGTTTGGGACCCGCTACAATTATCGTATGCGGAGTTAAAATTGTACACGAATAAAATATTTCGTGTACAATTTTTCTTGAAACAAAAAAAAATTAGAAATTACTTATTTTTTGAAATTAGTCAATTTAAAAACTTACAATATCTTATACTTGAATCTGTTGCAACTCTTCGACCATTATACTATCAACTTGTTCTTAAAGAAGGAATTATACACATTACAAGTCCTTCAAACATATTAGAGCCTCCAATATATCTAACTATATCAACGAGCCAAATCGAAAAAAAAGCTCGAGCTCGACTCGAGCTTTAGCTTTTTGAGCCAAGCTTTTTAAAGCTCGAGTCGAGTTGAGCAAATCCCGGACAAAAAAAATGAGGCTCGACCCGAGCCTCGCACCAAACCCGAGTTGGGCCAGGCTCGGGCTTTTTTCGAGCCGAGCACGAGCCGCGAGTTTTTTTGCCATCCCAAAATGGGGGATGTTGGGAGGTTTTACAATGTATTTATTATGTTATTAAATGTTTTACTTAGTTAATGGGGGCACTAATCAAACTAATTATTCGTTAATAGGGTACTAATCAAACTAATTAATTTTTGAAGGTATTGGGCCAAATTTGCCCTAAGTTAAAAGGGCCCTTTTTTACTTCATCGCTACACCAATAGTATTTTTAGNATTTATTATGTTATTAAATGTTTTACTTAGTTAATGGGGGCACTAATCAAACTAATTATTCGTTAATAGGGTACTAATCAAACTAATTAATTTTTGAAGGTATTGGGCCAAATTTGCCCTAAGTTAAAAGGGCCCTTTTTTACTTCATCGCTACACCAATAGTATTTTTAGGCCCAAGATAGATGGTGTTTCGTTGGTATCAAATCCCATGCAAAAAGTAACAGGTGTGGATAATTTTTTGTGGAAATTACCCCCAATCGGATTTTAAAGATCACCCTTTTAAAATCGGGACTGAGGTTTAAAAGTTATTTGGTGAGAATTAAAATTAAATTTTTAGTGGATTGCGATAAAAAATTTTAAAATGTATGATTGAAAAGATATGGAACGCATAAAAAATGTGACTAATATTGATTGTTTGATTTTAATTTAAATAAAAATTAAATTTTAATTCGGGCCGTGCCCTTAATTATTGACTAGTTATAATTCAACTATTAATATTAATAATAATGTTATTAAATTCCTTCTCTCTCCTCTGATCTTCCATCTCATTCTAAATAATGAATACCTCTGGTCTCCTCTCTCTCTCTCTCTCTCTCTCTCTCTCTGTTTACTCGCCGGTGACTAGTCTTTCTACCTCCATTCTCTATCCATTGGCGCCACACCAAGGTGGAGAGCGCCGTCGTGCACAGCAACGATGATGTAGATTGTTTTTGTTTTTCGAACTAATTCTACAATTTCTAAAAAAGATTTGATGGTTCAGTATCTTTACGATGGCATTTCGATACTTTTTTCGAAGTTGAATCTGTAGTTGTAGTAGATTTTTTTTTTTTTTTTTGGCGGGTTATAAGGTGGCGGGGGCGTCATTGCTGGAGGAAATGATGGGTCTTAACTTGTGGGGATTTGGTGATTCGAGCATGGAATTGAAGCAACTTTTGAAAAGTTTGAAGTGAGTTATGAATTTTAGAGCAAAAAAATGTAACTTTTTCTGAGT
>CAIGRN010143773.1:0-13652 GCA_903798345.1 Fraxinus anomala
AGCCCCTTATCGCCGTGGGGGAAAATTTTTGCTTATATGCAAGCTATATTCTAAGCTCACCTTCATGGTCAGATCATTCTTGAAATTAATCGTTCTTGCACTGCAGATTTCATGAAGAACAAGAATGGTCTCATCAATCCTTCTACCTGGAGTAAAAGCTTCTGTAGTTTAGGTTTTCTCATGATAAACTGGATTCTGGTTGCGAAGAACTGAAAATAAGACTGGATGTTTTTATATATAACTTAGTGTTCTCCCCTGCGTGGTGTCATCTGTGTACAGTCGAATCGTGCATTCTTGAAATTACATTATATTTTTACTTCGTTGGAGAATAATGGTTTCTTATTTGTACCCTCCTTTTGATCAAAATGTCAATCTGGAGGCCATTTAAGAAACTTAAACTAAAAATGTCATATGTCAATAAATAAAGTAATATTGCCAAGCTTCTTTGTTTGCTCAATCAGATTTGAAGATGATGTATTATTGCTTCATGCTCGATGTTTATTTTAATTGAATCTTCTATTGGATGTAACATTGATTCTCATGGAATTACGAATATAGTCTATTTTAAATTTATAGAGAATAAAATTCTTTTAACACTTAAATAGTAACCATCCAAATTTATTATGCTTCAATAATAGTACAAGAGGAAAATCAGTGGAATTAAAAAGAATGAAATGGATTGCAAATATTATCAATTAAATAGTTTTATCGAGATTTTGTTAAGAAGTTCAATAACTGAATTGAGATTGATATCCTCTCTTATGAACACAACTTGGGAGACCTTTCTTGATCATATGAAATATGGATCTAAAGTGTAGTGTCAAATGCTCCTATGTAAAATGCCTTTCCCTTCAAATTGGTTCCATTCCTTCAATCGATAGTCACATTTACAAAATATACAACCTCTAGTTCAGCTAAGAAAAGAATGCCAATCACATAACCTGTTCTTGAATCTGCTGAGGTATCCTGCTGCTCATATAACAAGTAATGTCTACCATATTATTGAGCTTTTTGGGTCGAAATCAGGGAAGTTCCTGTCATTTGAAGCTTTGGACTGGAGCAGAAAGTTTGAGCTCATGAGCAGCTTGCAAACAGTCTGCTGCTTGCTGGATCGAACCTTCCTTCTTATAAATCAATCCGAGGTTGAACCATGCATCGTGGTTTGTGGGTTCTAGACGCAGTGCATTCATCAACAAACTTCTTGCAGCAGGGACCGAGTGGTTGCCCATTTTTAATAATACTTCAGCACTTGAAACAATACCTGGGACGTAATCTGGTTCTATTGACAATGAAACTGATAGAGCAATGACTGCTTCCTTGTACTGTGCTTGAACTTCGAAAAGTTTTGCTGCACGAGTTCAGGAAAATATTTAAGGTAATTGAGGAAGAACATATATTTGATTAACCGGAGGAATGGGAATGCATGTCCAACCTGTTGTGTGCCAACAACGATGGGAGTACATTTCAGTTAACTTGGCTTTGTCTATACAAATGGCTGCATCCTGCCATGATTTCAGGTCGGAATAAAGTCCTGCCAAATCTAACCACGCTTCTACTTCCAATTTTCTTTCTGCTAGTGCCTGCAATTGAAGAGAGAAAATTCAGAGACATAATCGTCATAACAAAATTTGCTGTGGATATTATAGTCTGAACATATGGATAAAGTATACGCACCTCATAATTTGTGTTCTTTTCACAACGTTCTCTTTGTGCTTGAATCAAGGTTAGCAGTATCCGATAGGTCTCTATGGCTTGCTTCGGTTGTTTTTGAGCTATCTGAAGGACAGCTTTCAACCTAAGAAGTTCCAGTTGGTGAAGACTTCCACTTTCATCCAAGGCAAGATCAACAACGGCTTCAGCGTCTTTCAATCTCTGCTCAGAAGATAAGATTAGAGCCAGTAGTTTCCAACCTCTTTCTGAACTTGCGGCTATCATGTCTGAATACAGCATTGTGTTATCGAAGGCCGTAGCCAAGTTCCTTTGAATGGCATTTTCTAACCCAAGGTTAAACTTGATCTCTGGATCCTTTGTGTCAATAGAAGAAGCATGGTTTAACGAGTTCAATGATTCTTTATGAAATGAAATTCTCTTAGAATCCGAAATGGACATCCTTGCAGCATTTCCATAGCAGACTCCAAGAAACTTGTGAGCTTGGCCTAATAAGTGTTCATTTTGGTTCATTGAAACATCGATCACTTTCCGTGCAAAATCCATACCTTGACGAGCTTGCTTTGGATCTTCAGCACATAATTTTGCTCCTAGCAAGAATGAGGCCAGGTGAGGTTTGCATTTTGCTTCTGAAGAACCCGCTACTTTCTTTAAAAGGTTCAGCGCTGTTTCATACTGACCTGCAGCACAGTAGCAAAGTGCAAGAAAGTACCACCTCTCAGCACGATTATATATACCAGGAAGAATTTGCTCTACATGATCTGCCAAAGATTCGAATTGCCCAGAGATTGTGAGTGCAAAAGTTAAATGATCCGTAACTTCTGGATCCCACTCTATTTCACCATATAGGATCTTCTGCGCGAGGATAAACAGCAAAAGGATTGATTCCTCCATATTGTTTGTCGGAAATGCCAGTTCCCATGCTTTAAATTGAGAAGGAAGGCTAGCTTCAACACCTCCATAGAGAAGCAGGGCAGCTAAGTCCTTCTGTACTTTAGCCAATCTTTGGGGGTCCATATACCATGGCTTGACTAGAGCCCTACGGTAGGCAGTAATAGCTTCGTCTAGAAAGCCGGATTGTATCCATAGCTTGGGAAGCAACTCGAGCGCTTTGTGAAACATCTCAAGCAACTTGAAGTCTTCATTAATACTCTCTCGTATACCATAAGGAAAAGCTGATTCAACTATATCCAAAATCATTTTACACTCTCTTGCTGCCTCTGGTGAATCAGTAATCCGAAAATAGATTATCAGAGCCATAATATATTATCCATACACATCAAATGACTCTGAAATGGGGCTTCCCTAGGTCCAAATTCATGCTACCTCGAGAGCTTTACAAAAATCAATTAAATGGAAAGTTTTTGAATTTGATACCTTTGACTCGGCCGAGCTCCTCCAATGATTTCGCTTTAAGTAGAATTGCTTCGAGAATTAGACTCACTGAGTGCAGTGACATCCCAGCAGCAAGTACATTTTCCCCTTTGGAACGCTTTCGTGATTGAGTTCTCTCAGCAATAGCATTCGACATCCTTGACGATAAAGTCCTAATGTCAATCCCTTGAAACACTTGAAGGGCAGCATCAAAATTACCCCTCTGGTATTCAAGCCTCCCCAGCAATGCTCTAGCTTCCTACAACATTAAAAACCAGTATTATCAGCAAGATTTTGCATTCAACGAATTCATTTCTCGAGTATAAGAGCTAAGAACACGACATATATTATATTAGTGTACCTCATAATTCAAGGAAAGTGCCTCTTTCAATGTGGATTCAGCTTCATCCACTTGAGCATCGTCAAGTTTGGATTCCCAATCCAAATTTCCAGTTATTGAAGAAAGGCCACTTGCAGAGAAATCTCTTGTGGCCAGTGATTCAGGCGACTGCGGTGCGGGTTCTTCAAACTTGAACTGCTCTCCTGAACAAGCACACAACATTTTTGCCCAGAAACAACAAAAGGAAATCTCACACTTTCTTGTATTCAAAAAGTCACCTTTCTCTAATTTAGAGCTCCTGAAAAAACCATACAACTTATGAACTTTAGTGAATATCCCTTTTAACATTTAGCAAGAAAACAAACTTTTCGATCATTCCGATAATATCAACAATGTTAAATATATCCATCAGAACCATAAAAGCCATCATATAAAATAGCAATTACCAAAAGATTAAGATGAAGGTGGGTTCGATCAGATTATAGCCCAACAATCTATTCAGTTAAAGAAACTCATACCAAAAGAAATAGAAAAGAAAACCCAGATTAGAATATCAAGAACGAAAGCAAAACATTTACCAGAAAGTGCAGAATCGAAGGAGATTGATAATAAAATGACAAGAAAAGCTGAAAGAAGAAAACAAAATGGCACAGAGGTGAAGAAAAGGGCGAGACAAGAAAGAGAGCAGAGCATTGGACCTACCGAAAAACACAATTACATTACGTTATTTGTGAATTGTGATGCAAACGAATCTTGATTTTACTGTGCTTTGGACCTTTGGTCATGCAAAGCAAGAAATTATCAAAAAGATTTTGAAAATGGGATTTGATATTGAAGTTTGATGGAACATTTCGAATTTGCATCTCTGTCAGAAAACTATTTGTCGTATTCTTGAATTACCGTGGTTTTGCATTGGGTCCGATGAGGTTTTCCAATGAAAATCGTTTCAAATCAGATGTTAAATTTTTCCTCAGAATAAAAAAAATAAAAAATAAAAAATAAAAATCGAGTTTTTAGTTATCACCATATTAGGCCAATGTTTGAATTCATTCTCCAAAATCAAGTTTATTGTGCAATAAGATGATTAATCTACAATATTCAATGATGTGATCATAGTGACATGCTCTAATTTTCAAATTACAAGTCCCACCACTTCTCGATTGTATTTGTTCTTGAAAATATCCTAAACAAAGGTAACACTTTTCCTTTCTAACCATTTCATTTTAGATTAAGAAGAAACGGATATCATATAAATTAGCACTTATTAGATTATGCAAAAAAATAAATAAAAACATGCATGAATTTGTTAAATTTATTGAAAATCTTTCTTATTTAGTTGGGCAATTATTAGGTTTCATTCCTTAATTGACGTAAGAAAAATGTTTGAAACTCTTCCATACTTAGGGAGTTTTTTTATTTATTTTATAGACGAAAGTTCACTACGCTCTCATTTGTGGCAAGAAATCATAAAATTTGAAACCACAAGCACTAAACTTACAACTTTTTAAAAGAATTCTATGTTTTTTTTTAAATTTGTAACTTTAATCTCCTTCTGAGAGGAGAAAATATATGGAGTATAGTTATCAATAAATATTGACTTAAAGAAAAAGTAATCCATGTGCAATTTGTTGTATTTAAATAAAGAAAAAGATGAATTTGAAAGTAGGTGGGGGCAGTTGTGTTGACTTGGCAGTCTAGTGGTTGTGGTACTTTACAGGAAATTTTGAATGTAAATTTCAAGTTAAATTAATTAATTCTTAATCTTTTATACTTAGGTACTCAAATCTTGATATGCACTAGCTGATTTTTAAATTTAATAAAAGTTGATGAAATGTGTTAATAAAAAGTTGTGAACACGTGAAATGTATTGTTAAAATTAATTTTTTACTTTAATTTTAAAATTTTAGTAGATTTTAATCTACGCCTAACATGGACATAATACAAAAAAAATTACGAGCTACGAGACTAAATATTATATAAAATATAATATTATAAACGACTTTAAAAATGTTTGAATTAAATATTTGTCAATCAAAATTTCAATATCTTGAATATTCATCATTCAATTCACGATTAAATTAGAGTGTGTTTGGTTATGCTTTTTGACAAAGAGGAGATAACTTTTTTTGTCATTTTGAAAACTTGGCTAAAAGTTTTGGCTTCTTTCAAACACGATAAAGGTTTTTTTGTAGAGAGAAATACTTTTACAGGATTTCACTTAAATCAAACATA
Organism: Fraxinus anomala; assembly: GCA_903798345.1. NCBI lineage: Eukaryota > Viridiplantae > Streptophyta > Magnoliopsida > Lamiales > Oleaceae > Fraxinus > Fraxinus anomala. Next base: position 5,615 of record CAIGRN010143773.1, read on the forward strand.
TTTTAAATTGTACATCATCTTGAGCATGATTTGCCGATGAAAAGTGCTACAAGTACATAATATTATACATAATTGTGTTCATAATTACACGTGGCACTGGATCCAACTTTTAATTCAAATTTCACAATTTCACATCAACAACAGGATTTTATCCACATCACATTATAGACATCATTATGTGCCCAAATTATGTACATATAGAATTTTCTTTTGCCGATTAAGTTGTTCTATTGAAATTGGAACAATAACTCAAATGATGTGTGTATTAAGCATACAATTTTATTTATTTTTTATTTATTTTTTTTTTGGAAACAATCAAATTAATTTAAGTGTGAGTAATATTATTTATCTAGATTATAGTTAGTCAACAGTCTAAATGTCAATTAAATAATCTAACATCTTAAAATGGACCTCCTACATTTAAGAGTTTATTTAACGCCACTTTATTGATACCTAGTCTGGCCATTAGACTGATAGATAGCATTATTCTAAGTAATTATGCGTTGCGACTTGCAAGGTTCTACTATACGTACGCATAATAAGTTGGTAGAAATTATGGATCATACAAAATACGTAAATAAAAAATATGTTTAATCAACTTATATTATAATTTCATTACTTCTCTACTTCTCAAACATGTACTTGGACTTAAAAAACTCAATTTTTATTATAAATAAATCTTAAATTCATCTCTTATGTAACCCCAATTTGGACTCTTAGCCTATTTATGGTACATATTTATAAACAATTAAATTGTTTTTTATCCACATTTTTTGTGAGCCTCATAGATACCATTTACTTAATTATCTCTTCTACCCATTTATAAATAAAATTATTTATAAACGTTTTCCAAACATGACGGTAAAAAGATGATTAGAGCCTATTTGAGCTCCCTTTTTTTTTTTTTTGGTTAAAAATGTATTTTTGAATAATAATTTTATATAGAATGTATGGTTAAAATAAGAAAAAGTCTGGATTTACATGTGATATTATTTTATTAAAGAATATGATTAAAAATTAAAAAAAATATATATTTTAAAAATAATAGAGGCCAAACAAGACTAAATAAATTTTAAGGAGATGTACTCGTTCAAATTTGTTGAGACTTTTAGAAGAGAAATGCATGATAGGGATATGATTACCCTAATCTTTTTGACTAATGGAATTGAAAATGAGTCTACTTTTAATCCTCAGAGCACGATGCTCAAGGTGAATGGTCTGGACACCGAAAGAGCACGTGATATTTCAAATTTGTCAATTGGATTCGTCAGCACAGGCTGGCTACTTTTCTAATTCATGGAGAAATTAGTTTATTAATGTAGGCTACAGGTTCCACTCAAAATAAAATATAAACAAAAATTAGTGATGTCAAACGAGCCGAATGACTTGTTACAGATTCCACTCAAAATAAAATATAAACAAAAATTAGTGATGTCAAACGAGTCGAGCGGCTTATCGGCTCGATTGCTCAACTCGTAAAAACAATAGCCGTTCGAGCTCGTCAAATGACGAGCCTGAGCCCGAGTCGAGCCGAGCCACAAGTGTGCTCGATGAGAGCTCACAAGCGGCTCGTGGGGCGAGCAGACAAGCCGAGTCGACGAGCTGGCTCATAGGCTCGTGAAAAATTTAAAAAACACGTAAAAAAAAAATCAGAAAGCTCGTGGGTTCGCGGCTCGGCTCGTGAGCTCACGAGCCCGTGGGCAGAGCAGAGCTCGCCCACAAGCAAACGAGCCACGAGCTCACGAGCCGAGCTCGTTGGTTAAAGGGTCAAGCCGGCTCGGCTCGGCCCGACCCGGCCCATTGGCAACTCTAACAAAAATGCTAACTCATTTAGCTCGAGTTTGGCATTCATTATTTTTTTTAAAAAAAAATTTCTCTTTCTTTAATTATAATCATACATTTTTCAAATAAAATAATATTATATACAAATTTAAAACTTTTCATTATTTTTCATCCACACATTTTTCCATCTGATGTGTTAGTAAAAAGGGCCTGGAGAAAAAATTATTTATTTTTTTTAAATTATTCAATAATGTATTATCACGTGGTAAGATATAAAGGATAATGTACATGTAGCATGATTGAAATATAAAGCCTAGTTTGACAACTATTATTTAAAAAAAAAATTATATATTCATTTCTAATCACACATCCACACAATAAAATATTTTGCACGAAAATTTAAAAAAAAAAATTACTTTTTAACCATATATTCTCCAAAAAATAATTATTTAGAACTCCATTTTACCCATGATTTCCAGGCTTAATGGATTATAAATAGTGCCAAACAGGCACTGTGACGTGTGTGAGAGCATGGATGCCTTTTGGAGTTGAGATAAGATGGGAGAAAATATGAATTGGAGCGTGTATGCCTTTTGTAATGGATACAGCACACAATCTCTTAAAAATTATTACTCACTACGTGGAACAAATAAATTTATTTTTCTTTTTTGAATATCGTAAATTATAGGCACCAATTTCTTGTTGAGAATATAGTTGAAAAAGTTTTCTAGTATATCGAATGTGTTTTGTTAACAAATACGAAATATTTTTATTTAAAATATTATTATTTAATGTGGGGGTATATTAAGAAAAATGTAAGTGACTTCTATTATTCCACATTCTAATGAGAGGAATAATAATTTTTTGGAAAATGTATTATTAAAAAGAAAAGGAGAAATATTGAGTTTATGTGTACTATTATTTTATTGAAAAATATGTGGTTGATAAGGAGGGAAAATTAATTATAATTTAATGAGTAACAATGTGGGCCAAACGAGGCCTTATTGTTTCAACTATATTAATTACTGCATGATGGTGGCCATTATTTTGAGAAAATTGAGTTTTGAATAGTGATTTTGTGTAAAATGTATGATTAAAAAATAGGAAAAAATTTTATGTTTACATGCAAAATATTTTATTGCTTAAACTTATAATTGAAAATGAGTAAGAATTAAAAAGTTTTGAAATAATGGTTGTCAAATAGAGACTTAATCCGTGTGAAAATGAAAGCAAATTTTATCGTTATAGGACAGATGGAGTATCATTGAGTTCCAGTTTAATATCTTACATGTGGACTTGCTTCGTAAATGTACTGAGAGCTTCTTTGACCCACATTTTTAGCAAAAAAATGCATTTTGAAATAGTGATTTGATAGAGTGAGCGAGTGATTAAAAAACAAGGAAAATTTTTGAGATTCTGTATAATATTATTTTATTAAAGAATGTATTGTTGAAAATAAAAGAAATGAAAATATATTTGAGAAATAATAAAGACCTGAATTATCCATAATTAGGTATAACTATGTACAAGATTGAATCGGCACTCATAATTCAAGTTCTAGTAAGCTAAGATCATTAGTTCTCGACTATTGTCCAACTCAGTTTAGTTCAACATATTGAGTTAGTTTAGTATTAAGAGCATGGGTAATTGAAGTTATCTAGATTATTGAAAGTTTAGTTCAACATATTGAGTTAGTTTAGTATTAAGAGCATGGGTAATTGAAGTTATCTAGATTATTGAAGGGAATATTTCATAACTAGGAGGTTAAGTTTCATCAATTTCAAATTTAAGAAACTAAGTTTAAAATTTTAAATCTCGAATTTTTTTTAGTTTTATTTATAAATAAATAAATTAAACATATATTTTATTAATTAAATATATGAAGGTCACAATTCCATATAATTTGGTCACAAATTCTATATAATTGATCACATATTATTAATTGGTCGTAAATTACAATTTTCAAATGTCACAAATAATTTTACGGTCAAAATTCAAAAAATTTGTAGGTCACAATTTGTTCATCGATCACAAATCAAAAATTTTATACTTCACAATTTATTTATGGGTCACAAATTACAAATTTTATATGTAACAAATTATTTTAACGTCACAATTCAAAAATTTTAAAGGTCACAATTTGTTCATCGATCATAAAAAATAATTATACGTCACAATTTATTTATCGATCATAAATCACAAATATAATAAGTCACAACTTATTAGATAGTCACAAATTATCAAATTATCGATCACAAATTAACAATTTTTTGGGTCACACATTATTTTGTTCTCATAATTTATCTTTTTCATTAGTCGAATGTTATTTATCGGTCACAAAATAATCAATTTAATAGTCACAAATAATCTGTGACCACCACTAATACTTGTGACTACCGTCTCACCATTGTCACCACCAGCAGGCAACTAAAACCCAATCGCTGGAACCACCACCACCCGCAAACCATCATCTAAAAAATATCGACATCACCAGGACCACCACTACCCACCAACAACCACTGCACCACCACCACCACCACCACCACCACAGAACCTCCACCACCCCATCCTACAATCCAAAAAAAAAAAATTCCCAACCCTACCATCATTGCTGCAGCCGTCGCAACACAGATCCATCACCACCACTTTCTCTATCTTCATTTATACCACACCCAACCATCACCTCACCACAGATCTATCGCCACGCCCACACCGCACACCACCATACCGCACACTGCACAGATCCACCACATACCACCACCGCCATGCCCACACCGCACAGATCCACCACCACCACATATCATCACCGTGCATGGCACCGCACCACCCACAGCACACAACCACCACCACCATCTTCTCTATCTCCATTTAAACTACACCCAACCACCACCTCACCACAGATCCACAACCACGATCACACTGTACCACCACCGTACACCACCATTTACACAGCCACACGTCGCGACAGAAAGAAAATGGAGAAGGGAGAGGAAAGAGAGAGAGCAGTAGCAGCATCGTTGCACGCGAACATCACGGCACCGCGCAAGTATCGTGTGCAGTGATGCTGCTGCCATTGCGAGGCACCATTGCCGATCGTGTGCAACTTACTAGTTGGTTGTCGGAGCCGGAGCAGCCTTTGTTTTACTTGTTTTGTCGAAGCCGCCGGAGGGAGAAGGGGAGAGGGAGAGAAAGTGAGAGAAGGAAGAGGTGGATAATGATTTGAGATTCTGAAATATTTAGGGTTTGGGTAGTATTAAAAATTTAAATTAATATCTGATTTTTCTATAAATAAATTTTATATCCGATATTTGAAATTGAATATTTAAAACTCTGATTTTGTGTAATTTCCAGTTATGAATGGGTCTTATAATTTAAGCTTCAATGCCCCAAGCCCATTAGTTGTCTACTCTCTAGTTCAATTAAGCCACTCTACTAAACGGGAGTTTTCTCCTAACTTATTATCCAATTGTCAAAATGGCATTTTCAACATTAAAGTACAAAAATACCCTTAAAAGGTTAATAAATTACAAAACTAATATCTATATTAAAAAGACATTACTACCATTTCAATTACAAAATAAAACAAACACTTCTTAGTTAAAATTTCAAGACAAAGTCATTTTCTTTATTTGCGTTTCTCCAACAAAGATAATGACTCTTTCATTTTCTATTTTCCTCAGCACTAAAACCTCAAAAATTTATCAAAAATTCAACAAAAATATCTCATTTACATCCATTACTTCGAATAAGTAAATATATTTACGTATATTTAATATCATTTTCGTTAAATTATTATATTTTTAATTCTTAAATCTTATTTCGACATATGTTAATAAGCAGATATATTTTTATATTTATTAGATAGATGTATAATTTTTTTTTAAAGTAAAAATGAGAAAAAAAAAAATATCTGCGTTGATGTTTGACTGCCCAGACCATATGTGTCGTCCATTTAGACAATCTAGGCTATTCAGACCATTTTTAAATTTTTTTTTAATTTTTTTTTTTTTTTGCATTTCCTAATCTAACTTTGTTTTTTTAATTTTGACTTACAATGTAGATATGGAATCGACACTCATTCCAGTTTGTTACTTTAGTGAATTTCAAAGGATTAAAAATTGTCGATTGTCATGGAAATTGAAAAGTGATGGAGATGGTGTTTTTAGAATTTTGATAATATCGATTACATCAAATACAGACATGTATCGTGATTTAAAAAACCTTCTCAACATTGATACTTCTCATACGATATGGATTTAGGATTTCTATTTAACGAGCATTTAACTATTTTGATTCTGCATGTAAAGATTACTTTTGAAGCGCAAATGAAGTGGCTAATTCATCTAACCGAAGACGTGACACCTCTTTTCGTAACTTAGTGAGGAAGAATATCCTCAAAAGTGACCATAAAGAATCCGATGGAGTAGATCATAATGTGAATGATTTTTGAGACTCAATGGAGGTAGCTCGTGAAGATGACGTGACTATTCCTGAAACAATTGCTGCATATCATGATATCACTGTTATGCACAGACTTCTAGTTCAAGAAGTCTCATGAGATAACATCGCAATATTAATTCAACAATCAATGTCAAATTACTGAGATCGGATTCAATTGTCCACTAAAAAAATTCTTGATATAATGATCGTGCCTATTAAATAAGCTACATATTCCATATTATGATATACATTCTCAATTATTTTACTTTAATTCACAAGCCACCGAAAATATTGATAAACTATTTGGTCTCACCCATTGATATCTCAATGAGCTTCAGGTTAGTAATCGAAGTCCATTACCATTCAGGATCACAATAATACATACATTAGTCAAATGAAATTAAATTTATGTGGTCAATTTCATAAATTAAATATCACGTGGTATAATCTAATACAATTTAAAATGTACAACCAATTTTATTATCAAAGTCAAAGATCAATTTTAATAAAATTAAGACAATCTTATCAAAATAAATTTTTTATTTTCTTATTTTTTATTTTTTACAAATTGTGGACAATAAAATTTAGAGCGAATCATAAATTGAATCTTTTCGTGCTAAAAATTTAAAAACTTAATTTATAATATCAAATTGATCTACGAACAAATTGCAAGCTCAAATTAATATAAACAATTTATTGAAAAATAAATTAATATTTTATTTAAAACGTCACGAGTACGAATAAGTTTATGAGAAACACCACTTGTACAATTGAGGTTGACAACCTCCTCATAGTGGTGGGTCCCACTTTATTTTAAAAAAAAATTTACCCACCCACTCATCCCATGTGGAGGAGGTTGTCAACCGAGGTGTACAAGTAGCACGGTTCTAAGTTTATTGTATCAATAAACACTTATTCAACAATTCTCTCACTTGTCCCTATAGTACATAAGAAATGTTAAGTTCCTTGACTACTTCATAAGTTGCGATGTACTTGACCTCTATTAGGAATTTGAGGATGAGGCGACATTGGGCGATATGAAGTATAGATCGTACAATTGATAATCAAGAACTAGATGTAAAAGAAAAGCAAAGAAGAAAAAGAAATTGACAGAGGAACCGAGTATTTTATTGATAACTAATGGAGAAAAAAATTACAACTTTTGTAACTCAAATTCTAATAAATTGAATGAAGAGTCTACTATTTATAGGAGACATGTCCAAACCCTAGAATAAATCTAAAATATGTAAACTATGTCAAAATCGCGTAAAACCGTAAAATAAGGAAAAAAGATCCGCGGCTGCTCGAGCGATAAGCAGGTGACGGGCTATCGCTCGAGCGACGACCCGTGACAGTCGGGCAATAGCTTTCCTACTCAAATTTTGCTCATCTTGCTCGAGCATGAGTCGAGCGACCGTCCAGCGCCTTCAATCCACCTTTTTTTCCTTTTTGGATCATATTTTGACATCTTCATGCCCAATTCTCCACAACGCGAAACCCTAGACCCAATTTAAATTGGATTTGGATCACAAAATCCAACAATCTCCACCTTGACACAAATTTCGGTGCAACGAACGAAGCTCCAAAATTCTCCACCTGAAAAAATAAGTTCGACTGCAGCGAAATACTCTGAACTCTTCAACTTGAACAAAAACTCTCCAACGCTTAAAAATACTCTTCCTCTTCCACCATATCCAAACACGGATACAAGTAAACCCAACCCTCGGGTTCCCAAAATTCACAATGAATTCAAACTTTACCAAACAGATTCGAAACACACCCTGTAGCCGAATCACCACTAAATACTTTAACTGAA
>CAIGRN010143795.1:0-13355 GCA_903798345.1 Fraxinus anomala
TAAGATTGAAAATTCAAATTAGTAGGAATTATGTGAACAGTACACTTAATGTACCTAGTAACCAATTAACTTTTAAAAAAAATATTTTTGATTGCCTTAAGAAACATCGTTATTAGCGAAAAAAAAAGCGTGCACAGAGGTACACGGAGGTGCGCACGGAGGATTTTATTTATTTATTTATTTTTTTTTTTTTTTACAATACTACTGGTAACATTTTTTTCAATTTATGTTGTTGAAGAGTTACCATTAGCGAAATGAGACAAAATTCACTCAACAAAATCATTCAATCCATACTCAAGTTTCTAATATAAAGTATTGATCTTAATTTTAATACTCAACCTACGCACTCAAACATAAAATTGTCTCCGTGTAGCACGGAAACACCTCCGTGTGTGCATGGAGACACAGACCTGTATCTCTATGTGCACACGGAGACACAGACTCGTGTTTCATTGCGGTACGGAGACAAAGACCCGTGTTTCCGTGTGGCACGGAGAAGGTCTTTGTGCTGCACACGGAGACAATTTTTTTCCCTTTCATTTTTTGTATTCTTCCCCTTCATTTTGTGTATTCTTTCTCCACGTTCTCTGCAAAATATTGCTATAAAATTTACCCAATCACCATTTGATATAAGACTGAGAAGATATTCTTCTTGCAATGTAGTAGCACAACTCTACCTTGGTCCATAATATTATATCACTTTTCAGAATAAAGAGGACCAATTTTTCAAGACCAAAAACTTCCAAATTTTAATGACAGGTTTGATGATAGGCTAATAGCGATATAAATGACCATATTGATATACATTCTTCTAGCTAAACATATTTTGGAAGATGAAATACAACGCTTAGTGAATTAAACATTTCAATGGAGTACACATAACACAATGGAAATAAATATTTATCTTCTCTATGTTTTCTTCATTCAACTCAAGGCCAGTTTCTTCATCTGGTATTGACTCTACAGCAACAACTTCAGGGATCTTTTCCATCAAACGGCGCTCAATCCCCAATTTCACCGCACTGTATCTTCTCATCCACTCATAAAAATAAAATCCACACAAGAATTTGCAATATGCAAAAGCAAATCAATCTGGGTGTGCTAAAGAAGAAATGAAGAAGAAGAAAGGAGAATAAAGAGGTATGATTGGTTGAGAGTAAAAATGGAGAAAGAGGGGAGTGGCGGGTAGATTTGTGGGAAAAATGGAGATTCGCACACTCCCTCCCTTTTTTTTAATGAATTACGACGATGGGAAAAGATGACATGTGCCACCAAGTGATAGACACTTTTATATTGTAGTGATTAGCTTTAAATTCTAAGCACCTGTTTGGTGAAAATTAAAATTTAGATTTTAATTTAAATCAAAATCAACAATTAATTTTAACCACACATTTCATGAAATTCACAAAATTTTAACCATACATTTCATCAATTTCTATTGAAATATACTAAAAATTTGATTTTAATTCCTACAAAATATCAAATTGTTCGTATATCCGTTTGTCTATCATTATTTCAAAATATTATTTATTACAGTAAATAATTCGACCACATATTTTTCAAAAAATATTATTTATTACTTATTTTTTCTACAATAACGGGAGATAAAAGTCTGCCGTCCAATCATTACGTGTACACCCTTTAATTCATGCCATATCAATTCTTTTGCCTTTTCTGCATGCTATTATTCGAGCTTTAATAATTCTGTATGATGTAATTCATACTTTAATATACACCATCAATTTTTCTGAATTTTTTTTTCGCATGTGACCATAATTATTGAATTCAAGCCAATATTTCACGTATAGATTAATTAATATTATTATTGTGATGTCTAATTGAATGTTTTATCATCATTTTTTTAATATTTAACAATAAAATATCAATTATAAAATTTGTTATTAATTGTTGTTTGTCCGGAAGAAGTACAACTATATAAGTAATGCATGACTCCTGAGTGCTTATATTTGTATATAATAAATCGTTGTTGCTCCTATAATAGTACAATATTATAATTGATATTCGAGAAGAATATTACTTGCTCATGAAGAGCATGTATTATGACTTTCAACATTCCAGAAGAATATTGACATATTATTCTTGAAAAAGTAATAGTAAAAAATAATGTACTCTCGAAATAACATATTATTTTAAATTATTGCATGTTTGGGTCATATTAAGGTCTGATTTTAATCTAAATCAAAGTCAAATAATCAATATTAACCACATTTTTCATGTGTCTCAAATCTTTTCAATAACACATTTCAAAAACTTCTATCACAATCTACTAAAAATTTAATTTTAATCCTCACCAAACACCATCTTAGTGTTTATCCCTAAGAAAAACACGTAACTTATGTCATGTTGATATTGACTACTCGATTAACTATTATGTGATATTTAATTATATTCTTTAAAACTAATTATATTCCTTTTTACTTTATTGTGTAGTTAATCAAATAACAAATATCACTAAACTTGAATTTGTTGTACCGACATATCGGCAAAAACTATCTATCATGGGTACTCGATGCTAATATTCATCTAATCTCAAAAGGTTTGGGAGAGACAATAAAAGAAGTAAATAAAGAATCACTGTAGGATCATGCAAAAGCACCCATCTTCCTTCGTAATTATCTTCTCGATGGATTGAAAATTGAATATCTCACCGAGAAAGATCCAATAGTTCTTTGAAAAAAAATTAACCAAAGCCCGTTATGAGTGGATGCATCTTCGTTTACAAAACTTCAAAACTGTTAATGAGTACAATTCTGGACTGTTCACAATTGTTCAAAATTGATCTTGTGTGAAGAAAAAATCACTAATGAAGATATGTTGGAGAAATTTTTTTCCACTTTTCGGGCCTCGAATGTCCTACAACAGCAATATTGTGAGTGTGGTTTCAAAAAGTTACTCAACTCATATTTTGCTTGTTTGTGGTTGAACAAAATAATAAATCGCTGATGAAAAATCACGGGTTACGTCCAATTAGTTCTTTATGATTGCATGAAGCAAATAGTACTGCAGTGCCTGAAGAAAATGCAATATCAAAATAAGGACATGAACACGAATTTGGACGTTGACATGGACATGGACATACAAGTGAAATAAACCATGAACGAAATAATCAATAAAACTATTAGCAATAAGACAATAATTTCAAAAGAAACAAAACAAACGAAAGTAGTACATCAAAAAAAGAGCACGAAGAAATTTGCTTTAGATGTGGAATGAAAGGGCATTGGGTACTTACCTGTCGTACGGCAAAATATTTTGTGGATTTCTACCAAAAATCAATCAAGGAAAAGAGAAAAGTGGAGATAAGTTAACGACTAATACTACCAGGTTAACTATTGACTCATTGTGATGTCTCTGATTTCTTTGTTAATCTAAATATGAATATTGACTATTTGATTAGGAGTGGTATGATGGAAGATATAAAATAGTTTAATTTCCAGAGTTTTCCTTTATTTTAGAAATTCAATTTAAAATATGTTTTTACTTTTCGCAAAAAATTGAAACTTTATTATGCATCGTAAATTTCATAATAATAAATTATATTTACACTTTTAAATTTAAATTCAAGATACCTGCTTGATTGATAGTGCAGCTACACATACTATTATTCAAGACAAAAAAATATTTTTTAGACTGAACATTAGTAGAAAATAATGTTAATACGATATCAGATGCATCGAATATCGTTGAAAGCTCCGAAAATGCTTATATCATTATTTCAAATAATACAAAATTATATATTGACGATACATTTTATTCTAACAAATCCAGAAAAAAATTGTTTAGTTTTAAAAATATTCGCTGCAATGAATATCACATTGAAACGATGTAAGAACATAATATTGAATAACTTTGCATAACTTCTTTTGTATCGGTCAGAAGCAGATAAAAGAAAAATTTTATGTACTCCAATCGTCGTGTATTATACATTTATAAAAGAGGTTGAAACAAGTATTGTCACGGATCGGAAGTTCGATGATCCAAAAGTTTTATACTTTGACGTGATCGATTTGAATATCCAGAACTATAATGATGTGTCGAATAATAAACGATTCACATGGACATCCTTTAAAGAACAAGAAGATTCTTTTACCTAATGATTATCCATATGTAGCTTGGTCACAAGGTAAATTAGTCATTAGACCTTCGACTACAAATATCAATATTGAATCTCCAACTTTCTTGGAAAGAATTCATGAAGATATATGTGGGCCAATACACCTATCGGATTCCTCTACTAGATGGTCACATGTTTGTTTACTTCCACTAAGAATGTAGTTTTTGCTGTACTACTTGCTCAAATCATAAAATTACGGGCTTAATTTTTCGATTACTCAATCAAGATAATTCGTCTTGACATTGCTGATTAATTTAGATCACAAGTATTCGATAATTATTATATGTCGATTGAGATTGTTATTAAACATTTGGTTGCACATGTCTATATACAAAATAGTTTAACGGAGTCATTTATTAAACGTTTATAACTTATTGTTAGATCATTACTTATGAAAACAAAACTTTCAGCTTTTGTTTGAGGTCATGTCATATTACATGTTGCGTCATTGATTCGTATCAGACTAACTGTCTATTATCAATATTCACCTTTGCAACTGACATTTGGTCATGAACCTAATATTTCTTACCTACGAATTTTTGGTCGTGTTGTTCAAGTCCCTATTTCTCCCTCCACAACGTACTAAAATGGGTCTCAAACGAAAACTTGGGATTTGTGTGGGTTTTGATTCACTATATATTATTATGTATCTCGAACCTTTAACGGGTGATTTATTTACTAGGCCTTTTACAGATTGTTATTTTGATGAAATGACTTTTCCAATCATGAAACAACTATATCTCACTTTGATCCCTTCAACAATCAATGTGAGCAAGATATTGAAAAATCATTCATTTGCAAATAGTTGCAAATCAATTACCGATATATTTGTTGACACAAGAAAAGTGACACGTTATATATACTAGTAGAAAATATTCTAACAAAAATTGATGTCACTGCAGAACAATTTATTGTAGCAAATGATTTGTTGACACAAGAAAAGTGACAAAATCATATATATTGACAGAAAATATTCCAGGAATAATTGATGTCCTTGTAGGACAATCTACCGTAGTAACTTAATCTTAATTACGCCAAAAGTGTTGTCGACCAGTTTGTTCAAATGACTTTATACCTCAAAAAAGAAAAGTACGAGAGAAAAATCAATCAAAAACTTCAGAAGAAGTAACATTAGCGGAACTTGATCAGTCAAATATTGAAAATATGGTTCCTGAAGAATCACAAGTGTCCGAAAATAATGAGATTTCAATAACTTATATGTTATCTCATAAATTATGCGAACGAAATAAAAAAACTTCAGAAGAAGTAACATTAGAAAATATTGATCAATCAAATATTGAAAATATGATTCCTGAAAAATTACAAGCATTATAAAATAATGAAATTTCAATAAATTATAGATTATCTCATAAATTATATGAACAAAATAATGTTGTTATAGCAATATTTTCGCTTTTAACGTAACTCTTGATATTATGGAAAATGAGTATCCTGAACCACAATCTGTTAAAAATGTCAACATAGAAATTATTAGCCAAAATTGAAAGAAGCCGTATGACGCAATTGAATTCCTTAGATAAACGAAAAGTGTTTCGATCTGTAGTTCGAATACCTGAAAATGCAATCTCTGTTGGATACAAATGAATTTTTGTACGAAAGAAAAATAAAAATAATGAAATTACAAGATACAAAACCAGACTTGTAGCTCAAGGTTTCTCACAAAAATCAAGAATTGATTATGAGGAAAGATATTTTCTCATAATGGACACCATCACTTTTAGATTCTTAATTAGTTTGACTATATCACAAATGCTCGATATGTTCCTTGTAGATATAGTAATTGCATATTTGTATGGCTCACTTGATAGTGGCATGTATATATATGAAAGTCCCTGAAAGATCTATAGTGACAGGAACAAATGATACGTGCCCTGAGAACTATATTCTCAGTTAAATTGTAAAGATCATTATATGGATTGAAACAANTTCTCAGTTAAATTGTAAAGATCATTATATGGATTGAAACAATTCATACGCATGTGGTATAATCGCCTCAGCGAATATTTGTTGAAAAATAGTTATAAAAATAAAAATATATGCCCACGCGTTTTCATAAAAAAAACAGATATTGAATTTGTAATTGTGGCATTTTATGTTAATAATTTAAATTTAATTAGAACTCATGAAGAACTCAACAAAATTGCAAATTATTTGAAAAATGAATTTGAGATAAAAGATTTGGAAAAAATAAATTCTGTCTTTGGTTGCAGATTGAACACTTTCCAGAAGAATTATTTGTTCATCAATCTACATATGCAGAAAACGTCTTAAAACGCTTTCAAATGGATAATGCACATCCATTGATATCACTTATGGTTGTTTGATCACTTGATGTGAAAAAAAATCAATTTCGTTCACTTGAATATAGAGAAAAAGTTTTTTACCCTGAAATACCATATCTTAGTAAAATTGGAGTATTAACTTATCTTGCAAACTGCATTAGACGGGACATAGTTTTTTTTAGTAAATCTCATTGCAAGATATTTCACTAAACCAACTCAAAGACATTGAAATAGTTAAACATATTTTTCGTTGCCTAAATGGTACTACTGATTTGTGATTATTTTATTCTCAAAAGTCGAGATCTAAACCACATAAAGTTAAATCACAAACTGGATATGTGTTTACACGTGGGAGAACAGCTATATCATGATGACCTATGAAGCAATTCTTAACAGCAACATTCTCAAATCATTATAAAATTATTACAAACCATGAAGTAGGCCGAGAATGCGTATGGTTGAGGAACATGACCATCATATCCAAGCATCACGCGGATTAACTTCAAGAAAGGATAATCCAACAATTTTGTATGAAGACAACGTTGCTTGTACTGCACAACTCAAATGAGATTATATCAAATGTGACAAGACAAAGCATACTTCTCCAAAATTCTTTTATACACACGGTTTCAGAAGAATGACGATAATTGATGTTCAACAAATTCGTTCAAATGACAATGTATTGATTTATTTACAAAAGTAGTCGACATCTACATTTAAGAAATCGGTTCACGAGATTGAAATGCATCGGCTAAAAAATTTTCAGTGATTAACATCATAGAGAGTATATGTACTATTTTTCCTTCGCTTATATTTTGTCCCACTGAATTTTTCTAACAAGGTTTTAATGAGGCAATAATTATTTTTAATATTTTAAAATAAATGTACTCTTTTTTCTTCGTTTGACTTTTTTGTCCCATCGATTTTTTATCAAACAATGTTTTAACGAGATATATTTTGTAATGTGTTACTCAAAGGGGAATGTTTGAATTGTAAGTTTATTAGTAAATGACAATTGTACCCCTATAGCCCTAAAAATGACTACCATTGTATTCCCAATCCTTCTATATAAATTTAGGACTTTGATTCTCATTATAATATACACAAATATATTTACTTCTCAAGTTATCCTCTCTTTTTATAACAAACTGTTGGTTTATTGCCAATGGTATGATAAATGCCTTTCTAATCTGGTTTGCAGCCTATTCGGCTGGCCAAATACTTGCTCTCAACTTGTGACCCACAAGTTATGCAATCATTTTTGGCCTTTTATGAGACATCCAATTTTTTTTTTTATTCGTTGTAATTTTTGTCCTTTTTTTTGGACTTGATGACATAATAGAGGCAATGACATAAGAGATAACATTTTATAAAGTTCATCAACCTATTGACTTTCAAAACTTCGAGTGACATAGTGATAAATTAGATAAAATTTTAATAATCAACTCGAAGCATTTTATAATTCAGCGTCAACTGAAAAAATAGAAGACAATTTGGAGAGCTTTTAAAGTTTCAAGCCAACTGAGAAACATTTGAAAAAGTTCGCTAGCAATTGAGATATTTAACCTACCATACTTACCAGCAAACGAACAAGACGAGAGATGGTAGTATATTAAATTATAAATTTTGAATACTAATTACTTCAAAAAATTTCGTACTTTTTATGTCATCTTCTTCTATTAATCGAAGAACTCAAATAGTTCGACTCTCAACGGGTCTTTTTCTTATAAGTATTATCTCTACAGATTTATCATCATACTCAAAAAATGTTCCATTGAACTTTCTACACGTGCAATAAATTTCACAAGTTTTATAAACAAGACGGACAAGAATTTAAAGCAAGACGATTCGAATTATATGAGACCTGAAAACGGCTAAATAATCCCTAATTTCTGGGAAATGATCGAAACAGGGAAAGGTCAAAATCAGGCCTTCACACAGCAGCTGAAGCAGCTCAAAATGCTCTTCCTTGCCTGTGACACATAATGGCAGAGAATTTACGATAATATCTTATCTCGATCTGGTTGTAAATCTCAAATACGAGCTTCAAAAATTACTAAGAAAAATTATAGGCTACAATGAAAATCTTCCTACAAGTGCCAGTCAGTATGTTGATCATGAAGTGAGTGCTTTTCTTGTTAAAAATACATGACTGCCAACCATAGAGAAGACAGTAAAGAATGAAATATTTCATGTAGTGTTGACAGAATTAGCTCGACTGCTGCGGATGAAAAAGAACCTTCAGATAATTTCATCCAATGCGGGACTGTATTGCACAGACCCTCGACAACTATAATAAACGTCCTACAATGACTGAATTCATATTACACTACAATTTTGTATTGTTAGTTGCTGGTTTGAAACATCAGAGTGTCTCCAAGGAATCCCTGCCGTCCCCAACCCCGATTTGCAGTTTCTTTTCAGCATTCTTGCAGTTATGTTTTAAGTTTGTTAGTGGAAATTAAACTTAACGACACGAAAAATATTAGCAACACAATTCATTTAAAAGAGTACTTATAGCCAAAGTTGCATGTGAATCAAAAAAGAATGTCATGTAAGATCATGATGTATTTAAATTTAAAAAAGACTGTCTACACAAAAGTAAGCTGCATCATAATTCTAATATTATAATTTGGCTTACATTATTAATTGCATGTGCACCACCTGTATATGCATGTGGGTGCAGATAAAGAAGACTGTCTCTAACTTTTGCAAGCTCAAAATTTGCTGTCATTCAAAAAGTTGTATTTCACTCAAGTTTTGTCCACATTATGAGTATTTACCACATGATAACATCATCTGCAGGGCCAATCAAGATCAAGAATATCGTTTATGAACCTCATCTAAACTGATAGACGTGTCGTTTGTTTTCTATAGCACTTTGGCCGTAAGGAACTATATTCGATTCACACCTCGGAAGACACATGATCAAAACCTTAAGTTTTCGATAGAAATTTAGATGAATTAGTACTTCCAAGGGCCGCAGATGACAAAGATTGGGTAAAGAAACATAGTTTTTCTTTGAATCAACAAAATAAAGCAGAGAAGAAGCAGCCATATATTTGTTCTCCTTGATTCAAAGCCGAGCCAAAAATAGAAAAGTCGGCATTTCACTAAATTGGGAAGGTAACTAATCAGAATATTTTCACTACCCAACATAAGGTTCCATTATCAATTCTGTTTGCACCTACCTGCTAGCCTGTGAATCCCCTCATTGATAAAAATTGAGTTTCAGTCCCCCACCCAACAGTCCTAACCACATGTATCCCACTTTATACCTTTAGTCACTGACCCAATTAATAACTATCAACTACTTGCACAATGTAATATTTCAATAAAGTAGCAGATCCCAATTACTCGTAGTTAATCCCAGAAACATAAATATAGTTAGAAGAAAGTGTACTAGAGATAGCTGAAGAACTCACCGTTGGAGAGTGGTTTTGATCATAGTCCTGGTGATCATCATTGTGGGCAGTTTTTGCATTTCTTGTGGTTGAAGAGATGAGCTCTTCCTCATTTCCGAGACTGGCTCTTGATGGATCCCGCTTGTGTTGCTTCCTCATTTCTCTGATTTTTGAAAAATCCATGGAGTAGTCGGGCAACGGGCCCTTTTGGTCCCAGTCCCCAAATTGTGGAACAGACAACCATGGTTCATTCTTCTACACAAGAAAAAATTAGGATCAATTGACACTTCGAAAGTCTAAGATTCTTCCTTTATTGGGGAACAGTAGAACATGGATATGCATTTGGCAATTCAACATTAGAATAACGACAACAACTAAGCCTTATTTCCAATAAGTTTGAAGTCTTCTTTCTCTTGTTTACTTTTGCAACACCGTCCAAGACTAGAAAGGAAAAGAGAAGGCAGAAAATGATAATGTCACAGCATTTTTTATCCTTGGGCCGCTTGAACAATTTCACATATTAAATGGTGGATCATATCAAACAAGAACTACTTAATGAAAACGGATGTTAGAAAAACAGAAATAAGTTATCCTTCAAATATTCAAGGACTCATTTCCAATGTTTATCCTTCAAAAGACTATAGCATTTTCAAAGTGAGTAATGTTATTTATTATCACGATGATGAAACATCGGTGATATGACAACACATTATCCATCGTATTTCTCTCAATCTCTCATCCCCCTCTCTCTTATAAAAATTAAACTACCCATCATTATTCCACGTAAACTGCCGTACTGATGTTTCGTCATCATAATGATAAATAGCATTACTCTTTTAAAAAGTAGGCTTAATTAAAAATTTACAGCTCACAAGCTGAATGCTTTTCAAAGAAACCAGTCCCTTTCGAAGAAAGAACAGCAAAACAATCTTATCACAGCAAATTAATACATTTTTTCTTCTTTCTTGACCTTTTTTGTTGGTGGTCCTGGAAAAGTAGTGCTACTGACCAAAGAAAGTCAAAATTTTGACTAATTAAGATGTGAAAATCCCTTATAATCAGGTTAAAATTAAGTATAATTCAATTTCTTCAAAGCCTATATTCAAGAATACGAACACTTACTGATGTTATACATCAAGAACTGAATTAATAGAGCACAAAAAGATAGCAAGAAAACTTAATTTTGATTAATTTCTGTAAAGAGTGTCAAAATATGCAACAATTGATCCAGCAGAAACTCAACAAAACATTCATTTTCTTGGTATCTTCACAAGTTACCATATCAAAAATTCCAGAAGATTCAGAGTAGATTATCAAGGCCATGTAAACAAGATTTGAACTTTTTCTTCTTTCATGTTGTTTCCTCTAATCCAATTTACCAAATTCAAGAATGAAAACCCAGAAAATTCTGAACAGGACCTTCAAGGCCATGTTCAATAAGTAGCAGTGGACACGACTGGAAGAAGATATTTTAACTTCTTTCCCATCTAATCCAATTTACAAAGGTGCCATGAGCACACACGAAAAGATAATTCAAGAATGAAAACTACAAACACAAGCAGGGATAGGTTTTTACCTCCTTGCGATCTTCCATATGGTTGCAGCAAAAGATAATCTTGAATATACAGAGTTACAGACCCTATCCTATTTTTCAAAAAATGGTCTCTAAACTCAAGTTATAATTCTCTCTTAAAAATGAGGAATTGAGTAAATACACGGAACTGCCACACGGTTTTTGGCTGGCGTTTCTGCACCACTGGCAGTGACTTACTTTCTTGGGAAAGCGGCTTGGGTTAGGTTTTCATTAAGGTATCCGTATCCCAAACAGAATGCATGTTTTGTACTGGTCGACATATGCTGTCTCATTTGACTGGCTTAACTTGTTTTATACAGTGTTTATATAATTATACAAGTCCCTGAGTTTGATTAAGATAATTTTAATAGATTTGATAAAAATTAATAGAATGTATGATTCAAAAATTGAGAATATCGTGAAATATAAAGATAATTATTTATTGACTTTAATTTAAATTATAATTAAATTTTTAACTAAATTAAATAGGAGCTAGAGAATAAAAAAATAGGAATGGCAAAATTCTGCCCAATGGAAAGATAGTCTCAAATTTCAATCTGTCTTGGCTTAGACCCTATCCTATTTTTCAAAAAATAGTCTCTGAACTTAAGTTATAATTCTCTCTTAAAAATGAGGAATTGAGTAAATACACGGAACTGCCACACGGTTTTTGGCTGGCTTTTCTGCACCACTGGCAGTGACTTACTTTCTTGGGAAAGCGGCTTGGGTTAGGTTTTCATTAAGGTATTCCAAACAGAATGCATGTTTTGTACTGGTCGACATATGCTGTCTCATTTGACTGGCTTAACTTGTTTTATACAGTGTTTATATAATTATATAAGTCCCTGAGTTTGATTAAGATAATTTTAATAGATTTGATAAAAATTAATAGAATGTATGATTCAAAAATTGAGAATATCGTGAAATATAAAGATAATTATTTATTGATTTTGATTTAAATTATAATTAAATTTTTAACTAAATTAAATAGGAGCTAGAGAATAAAAAAATAGGAATGGCAAAATTCTGCACAATGGAAAGATAGTCTCAAATTTCAATCTGTCTTGGCTTCTTCTTCTTTTTTTTTTTTTTTTTAATGTTTTCAAATTTAAATCATATTTTAAAAACTAACAACAAATAAATAAGTATGCAGGGTGAGAAATAAAAATATTTTAATCCTTGTTATACTGTTGGGATTAGAAATCTCCAAGGACGGCGGATGATCACGGATTGATAGGTATTTGATATTAAATAAATACGGGGCGGTGGTGAAAACTTGGGGTCGAATTAATTCAACAGGTTTCGAGACCATTATTAAATATTGTTTAACGACTGACCCGAGGTAACAATTGGTGGCTCATGAAATTAAGACGGACCAAAAATTTTACGAGTGATAATTATGGGCAATTAGGGCTCGACCCATTTAATTTTTACTTGGGCCTCTTGTTTGGCCTATTCATGTCACTATAAAGGGAAGAGATCACAAATCATACATTAACTTTTACAATTGTAAAAATTAGGTATTAAGTTTTAAAAATGCAAAAGTCAGGTACTTAGTTAATTAATTAAATATATTAAAATCAAAATTATACAATTCATGGTCACAGATACATACTTACGAGTCACAATTTATTTACTGATCACGTATTATCAAATTAATTGATTACAAATTATTTCGAGGTAACAAATCAAAATTTTTATACATCACAGTTTATTTCATTGGTCACAGATCAAAAAATTATATGTCACATTTTATTTTATCGGTCACACATTTTCAAATTTGTTGGTTACAAATTATCGAATTTTAAGGTCACGTTTTAATAGTTAGTCACAGTGAATCTAGCTATGTCAACGAGCCGAACCGAGCCGAGCCCGAGCCGAAAAAAAAAGCTCGGGCTCGGCTCGAGCTTTTTTCGGCCGAGCTTTTTTTGGCCCGAGCC
>CAIGRN010143800.1:0-27264 GCA_903798345.1 Fraxinus anomala
TAGAGGGGCTAGTGATATAAGATGACATTAATAATTCTCCACGATAGTCATTGAGGTAAGAACTACTTAATATGCACCCCACGTAGAGTACCATATGATAGGCCGCCTACTACTATAAATGAGGTCGCCTACCGCCATGAGGATGTCGACCCCCATGGAGTCGCCTACCACCATGACGATGTCGACCCCCATGAGGCCCCCTACTACCACAAGGCCCTATATATGTCCCCTACACCATGAGGCCGCCTACCACCACAAGGCCACCTACGTCGCCTACCGTCATGAGGACGTCGATCCCCAGAGGCCGCCTACCACCACAAAGCCCTCTACGTTCACATATGCCACCTACCATCATAAGACTCTCTACGTTCAGATATGCCGCCTACCACTATGAGACTCTCTACGTTCACATAGGTCATCTACCACTATGAGGCCAACGCTACAGTTAACCATATAAATGATAAAGAGTTAGACAGGAACCGCCCAACGGCAAACGTGAGTACAACCAACTACTTGAAGAGTGGGGGTTGCTATACTAGAACGTGGGAAAAGTGGAGAGGTTTACGTAGGACACGTGGTACCAGCAACCACTGAACTCGTGCGTAGCAACATGTGCCTATAAATACCTCCAAGGTGAAGAAGGTAGTGGCTTCTTGAAACCCAAACTTATTGAATGCTCATATACTCTCTGCTTACTCCATAAAATCGACTACTAATTCTCACGCCGGAGGTACAACGGGGGAAAAAGTCTCGACCTCATTTTGTAGGTAGCAAACACTGATCCAAATACTCGGAATACTAACTACGTCAAGGAGAACAACGAAATTTATCTCATAACCATTTCATCATGCATGATGCACCATCTATGTCATAAGTATTAAGTAAAAATTCAATAAATTTTAAATATAATATTGGCTTTGTTGGAAGTTTGCCAATTCCACATCGAAGGTGTATCAATTGGAGGAGTGAAGAAATACATATAAAAGTGGTCAATGTTGGGAGAATTGGAATAGTGTAACTGGACACGTGTTTCAAGTAACGCTGTTCGTGGAATCTTTTCATTTTAAATTTAATAATTTGTAAGATTAAGAAATGAAAAATAATCCGACATTGTAAAGAAATTGAATAGCTTAAATTTATAATCATGCATGATGCACCATCTGTGTTAAGTATTAAGTAAAAATTCAATAAATGTTAATATTATATGGATATAATTTGGAACTGGCCAAATTGGTAAAATCGTGGCCGGTTTCCGATTTGCCGGTTAATCGATTGGTTTTCTGATTACTTGATTAGTTCTTTATTTAATGGTTAATATGTTATAATGGGACCGAATTTTGGTTTGATTCTTGATTTTTTTTGGTGGAATCGATCTGTTCGATTCGATTTTAATAACATTGATTAAGAACTTAAATTTCATCTTTTGAACTTTTTTCACAATATAAAATTGACAAATGGCCAGAAAAATTAGACGTCACTTCCCACTAATCAGAAGCAAAATTGGTTTACTCATTGATTTGATCCGACCTATATATCCTCGTGTGTCTTTGTAACTAACAAATTGATTAATCTTGTACCAATATCATCATTTAATGGGATAATGATAGCAAAAGTTTCAAATCTATAAAATATTAGCAGATTTTTTCCAAATCTTTCAAACGTTGCAACTGTCACTCATAACATTTTCAACCGTTACATGTGAGGTCCTTTTGGACGGTTTCCATCCAAAATATGTTTCCATCCAAAATATAGTTAATTGACCACCAAAATAAATTTTGATCATTTTCTAACAAAATAGAGGAGGGTGAAATCATCTATACATTGTATAAATTCTTCAAAAAAAAAAATCATCTTCTTCAACCCTCACCCCACCCCTCCCCAAATCAAAACCAAAAATCTCAATCACAGGGGAGAAAGGAGTGGAAGTAGAGTGTGGTTTGTGGGGACTGGAAGTTTGAGAGAGGCTAGGATATAACAAAAGCAGAGGAGAAAGGAGTCAACTGAAGTTGATACTGTCACTTCTCCTGGTATAGGAGCTAGAAACAGGGGAGGCACTCTGTTTGCAGCTGGAGAAACTTGAAAATAACAAGGAAAGAAAGGGCAAGGAAGAAGAGAACTTTGGTGGTGTGAGTTGCTGAAACTGAGGCACCTGAAAACCAAAAATCTCAGTCACGACATCAATACTGTAAATCTTGGTACTGGTCAATGATGAAGAAGATAAAATACTGCTGCTTTAAAATCCATATAAATATCTAAAAGTAAAAAGCTTTCGGTAATTTTTTTGGTATATATCTGCGTGGGGGACGTGAGCTTCATACGGGTCTAGACTGGGTAATTGATGCAAATAGGGGCTTATCTTATTGCTGTTGAACTTTATAAGCTGAAACATAATTTTGGAAAAAGAGATCCATAAATTTACAGTATTAACCCGACCTGAGGTGCTAAAACGCTGGGCCCGCCGGACTATGCAATCGTGATTGAGATTTTTGGTTTTGATTTGGGGAGGGATGGGGATGGGGATAGGGGGATTGGTTGAAGAAGATGAGGTTTTTTTTTTTTTTTTTTGTTTTAAGAATGTATATAATATATAGACGATTTTACCATCTCCTATTTTGTTAGAAAATGGTCAAAATTTATTTTGGTGGTCAACTAACGATATTTTGGATGGAAACCGTCCAAAAGGGCCTCACATGCAACAGTTGGAAATGCTAGGGGTGACGTTGCAACGTTTGAAAGATTTGGGAAAAGTCCGTTAATTTTTCAAAAGTTTGAAACTCTTGCTACAATTATTCCTTATTTAATCTACTACCTAACATGGATGTCCCCTCCTCAAGTAGGGGATTGAATTGGTTTATTGAAAAGTTTAGGCAACATAGATTTTTAGTAGATTTTGATAAAAGTTGATTAAATGTGTAGTTGAGATTTTGATAAAAATTATAGGTTCCATAAAATGTGTGGTTGAAAATGAGTTTGATAAAATTCTCTTTGTATTTCAGTTTTGTGTTTTGAATTTTGAATTCATTTTGAGTTTTGTGTTTTGAGTGTCCATTTTGAGATTGTTGAAAATATGTTTTTGTTTTTTTTTACATTTTGAAAACACCCAAAACGCGTTTTGAATATTTTGACTTGATTATAACTGAAAACTTTGTCGTTTTGAGATTTCTTTGTAAATTTTTAACTTGGTTTTAAAAACACGATTTTCGAAAATAGAAAAGAAAACGCGTTTTCACTATTTTGAAAAATAAAAAATAGAAACGGCTTAAAAACGATAAAGAGAACAAACCTTAAATTTTTTAAAATGGGATTCAAACTGGACTAAGGAATTGGACCCAACTCCACCAAGTTTATTGCTTCTCATCGACATCATCATGGATCTTTCCAATTGTTAATACGTCAAAGTTTTTGTGTTTGTGTTTCTAGAAATCAATTATTTTAATCATTCTAAATATTATATTGTAATCAGCATTCACAAATGGAATAAAATAAGCGGGAAAAATAGAGAGTATCGACCACATGTTTATTAAAAATAACACTCGGCAACTTGATCGAATTGAATTATAACCTAAATTCAGCTTTTGATATTATCCTATACATATATATACAGAAAAAGGAAAAAAGTATCCAAACGCACTTAAGATGTGGACCTGATGTAGATTACCAGTCAGCTATGCCCCAAGTGTCAAACGACCTAAAACTTAAAAGTAAAAGTGAAGCTTAGTGTTAGAAAAAGTTCCTCAGATTTTCTACATATGCACACTTGACATCAAACATTGGCAGATGATAAAAGTGTATGACTTCTGTGAGCAATTCCCCTCTGTAAAAGTATCTTTTCCTAGTTTTATAATTATGAGTATTTTTAGAAAATTATAATTAAATTCCCACTGATTTTTCTCTCTCTCAACTACCAACGAATGTTCCTCACATTCTCTTACGTTCATGATGTAGCAGAAGTGCAAGAAACAAAACATGATCGAATTCGTGATTGGTAACTTGTTGATTTCGTATAATATCGATTTGAATTAGAAAAAATGAAAAAAAATCTCCATATTTATTAATATTTAAGACAAATTCCTTAGTTAGAGTTGGTTCTTGTTTGATTCGGTTCTATCTAATTTTTCATGCTTCATAAAAAAAAAAAATTCGTCAAGTATAAATTATTGTGTCAATTTTTGGCTTCACTTTCATGCATTTGCAAACGAGAAGAGGGACACCGTTTGCCATTCAAATTGCTAGATGAATCCACGTGCTCTCATTCATTACTTGGGATTTTGATTGAGGAGCACGTATGATTCGACGAGACATATAATTTTCAGATTTTTACTATTCCAAATACATATTAATTTATGTGAATTCAGATAAATTAACTTAATAATTAATGTGCATGTTTGGTAGTGCTTTTAAATATTTATAAAAAATGTGGGTCATACTAAATATATGAATAATGTGTGAAAACATAACTTAATAATTAATTTGCATTGACGATTTATTGTAATTGTCATCTTAATTTGACGTATGCTAATATTATGGAGGTCATGAAAAACATTTTAATAAAATTTATAATCACATTATAGTTATACTTTCAAGTTTTTAACATGGATAAACCATCGATAAGTATGTTTTGACAAATTTATTGGAGCCTAAAACGGGTGATATTAGGGATGTCAACGAGCAAAGTCGAACCGCTCGCGAGCCGAAATTCGAAACTCGGGCTTGAGACGAGTAAAAATGGTTTGTGCTTTTTTTGGCCTGAGATGAGCTTTTACTCGACCAAAAAATCTACGCTCAGCAAGAGATGGCTCGCGGTTTTATATTTTTAATTCACGACAAATCTAATTTTTTTTAAAAAAATTAAATTTTGTGCAATTTATACGAATTATAAATTAATAAAAGTTACAACCATACTCATTTCGGGCTTGAGAACGACTACAATCAATGTAAGCACGGTTAAAATTGTTCACAAATAAAATATTTCTTATACAATTTTTCTTGAAAGAAATAAATTTAAAAATTACGTATTTTTTTAAAACTGATCAATTTAAAAACTTTCAATATCCTATTCTTGGATATGCTACAACTCTTCAAAATATCAATTCCATTTTGAACACCAACTTTTTACGTGTCATATGTTGCCAACAATTCGAGAATTCTTTTTTCGACTTTTTAGTCTCGAGTACTTCTTCATCTTCGATATCCTCCAAATCAATTGGAACATTTTGAGATACATCGTAATCGGATGGAATACTCAAAATACTCTTAAATTGATTAATCTCATCACTAGTAAAATCCACATATGACTATTATAGCAAAAGATAATGAATATTAGAGCACAGAAATTGGAGACTGAAGTTGAAAACTAGAATAATACAAGTTAAATTGATTGAAGTAAATTGATATGAAACTAGCATGAAAGTCGATCTATTACGACCAGCGCTCAAAATCTTACATCATATATATATATATCCATTTCAACCAAATTCAAATTTAAAATTTGAATGTGATGTGCTCCCTTCAATACTACATTATTAGTTATTTATTTATTTATTTTTCATATTTAAGGCTCAGCCCGTCAGGAGTCGAAAATGGCAAGTGACACGGGGCTAGCCACACGAGGTAGCTCGGGCTCAAGCTGATATCCTAAAATGAGGCTCGGCCCGAGTCGTGAGCCTGGCTGGCTCGGGCTTTTCCCGAGTCAAGCCATGGGGCGGTCGATCGACGAGCCATATTGATACCCTTAGGTGATATACCTATGAAATGACCTAATTTATACTCAAAATTGTGTAAATGTTGTCTTTGTATGTAAAAATACCCAATTTGAAGGAGAACAATGCAAAAGAAGAGGAAAATGACTGAAAGTGCAAAAAAAGTGAGCTTGGAGACTAAAGTACAAAAATACCAAAAGTCTAAGGACCTTCGATGCAATTTTTTGAGGATATTATTGAAAGAAGTGTCAAAATGCAGGGACCATAATGCACAAATTAAAAGTAGAGGAATCTATCGAGCAAATACTGGAGGCCTGGAAGGCAATTTTGGAGGATAGTACATGGGCACACCATGCGCACGCATAGTACATGGGCAATTTTGCTAAATTGCTTGTTGTGAGATTAATTAAGCGATGGTTAAATGAAATCATGAATGCCAACCATTTTATCATCTAAACTTTTCTCAAATTTTAGAATTACAATTTTTGTTGGATTTAAAGTTATTTTTACTATTTTCAAAATCAAATCTTATTATGCGTTTCATTGTTAGAATTAAATCAACTATTGTGTAATTAAGTAAAAATTCCTCACATGATCGATAACTCAGAATCATTAGTCCACTTTACTTGTATGCGGCTCGTGCGCTTGCGGTATACATATTTCATAGCAACCAAGTTTTTGGCGTTGTCGATTACTACTTTAAATGGTTTTAGTTTTAACAATTTTATTTTTTATGTTTTGCCATCTAGTGCCCTACGTTGCCAATCCACCAAAGCTCTTCTTGTCGAGGCCATTCCACTGAAGCTCTTCTTGTTGAGGCCATGTGACATTCCACGTAGAGTAGGACCTTCCAAAGTCCATTTAAATCCAATCCACATAAGCTCACTCTTCCCAAAACGATTTCATGAAAATGGCCTTGTCGAAGCCCCTCCGCCGAACCTAAATCTGAGGCCCAAACGAAGCTTCTTTGTCGAAGTAGTAAAGTTCAACGAGTCAATTCCGAAGCTCAACCATGACGAGTGACGACCTACATTTGAAAATCCTAAATTTATGGAATTCTATTGGAATGATTGATTTGACATTTGTAATGAGTTAACTATCTATGTCTTGTCAACATAGGTCATAGAGTGGCTGCCTCCTTTTGGGAGCATTTAATGCACCATGAGCTAATTGGGTCAAAATTGATACATAGTATGAGATATTTCGGTAAAGGAGATGAGCCCGTGTCTCTTCTCATCTGATGGTCAGTATTTTACGTGTAACACTATAAATATTCTCACTATTTTTCCATTTGGGGGATAATGCTAAGATATTGACTACAAGCTATATATATTCTCTCTTTTTTAGTTTAATCATGAGTTACAAAAGTTAGATGATTAATCTTGATCTTTAGTTTGATTTTTGTTGATCATTCCTTATCGTGCAATCTCGCTCATATATCTTGTCAGCACCCGAACATATTTGTCTCGTGATATCAAAATTCTCCCACATTCAAATCCAATATATTATTGATTAGTAATCTGTACTTGCCTATACGTGTTGGAATTAGCTTACGTGAACACAAATGGGCCTGGTGTCTATTGTCTACGTTAACTGTGCAAAAAAAAAAGGTCAACAGATTGGCGTCATCCTTGCAAAATGCCACTATAAACATGAACATTCCCATAGAAAAAGTTTGCCGAAAAATAGCTGAGCACCCCCTTGAAAAAGGATTTATTTTTGGAAAAAAACAAGTGAAAGCCCCAAACTTGGGAAAAATCTGATAACTTAACCAATGAAAAATGAGTTCAGATCGTAATATCCCTCTAGGAAGGTAAGAGAAAATCCAAATGAAGAGGTCCCATAAGGAGCAACCCTAAAGTGGGTCGACGCAACCCCCACCACAATCATAGGTGTGGTGGGATAAGGGTAGCTATTCAACTCACCCAGGAGATAGCAACTGTGGCAGCTAACATGAGAAACATCACCCACGAAAACATAGCTATGCAATAACTCCTCATACAAATGCAAGACCAGAGAGGTCCTCCATTTCTCCCTTTTGCACCGTAAAGATGCTATTATCCGTGTAAAGATGAAGTCCAAAGCCAAAGGGCCTCATCTCCTAGGCGGGCTAGAGAAGTGAGACACTTGAAAGGGAAGTGAGAGTTTACTTTTTCTTAAACTACGCTTCGGCCGACCCACCGAGGCCCAAGCTGACATGGAAGATAATTTGCCCTCCGAATATATGTCGAAACAAATGTCGCAAAGGTCCGTTAACATGTTTGATAGAATCAATCCTGCGAGAATAAGAGACATGCCATCTCAGCCACCTTCAGTGCCTAGAAATAGGCCACAGCCACCACCTCCTATAGCCCGACAACTGGAAGAGAGGTAAGGACATGCCCCTCGTGCTGTCCTGCCTAGAAATAGGCGACACAAAAGGAATGAAATGGTAAGGGATCAAGCAGACCCATCTCATCCTATTCCTAGATATCAGGCTAATGAAGAAAAATACTCAGAATGAACCGCAAAGATCTTGTGACCTTGATGACGACGACGATGAAAATTTACTTTTTGCACAAGAAATAAGGAATGTTTATATCTCTAGCCACTATGTGCACCAGATACCAAAGTATAATGGAAAAGGTGACCCGACCAAGCACTTGAACAGTTACAAAACACACATGAGCCTGAGAGGCGCCACCCTGCCATCAAATGCAGAGCCTGCTATCTGACTTTAAACGATGCTACAAAAATTTGGTACAGTAGGTTATCCCTAGGGAATATCAAGAGCTGACCATAATTTAAAAGTACATTCTTGAAATGATTTACTTTAAGGAAGGAGAGGCTCTTATCTAGAGTTTCTAGGACATGAGGCAATAGTCGAGGAAGACGTAGAAGAGTTTCTTAGCCCACTTTACGATGAGATTGATAGCCCAAGAGGGGGGTGAATTAGTTATTAAAACTTTTTCAAAGAATTAATATAAATTCAAGCAAGTAAAGAATAAATAGATAAATTCAAATAATAAGTGCAAATGTAAATGTAATTAGTAAAAGGGGGAGATGATGCAAACGATATAATTGTGAATGTTTGATCCAAAGAAATTATCTATTTCCTTCGTTACCAAACTCTCTGTCACGAGTAAGGCTTTTTTACTATGTTGATTGGCTTATGGTGCAATCCAATCATTTACATCACTTTTTGTGACTTACAAACAATGAGCACCGATTATTATACAATGTTGAGCTTTACGGGACCTCAACACGACCCACAAATTTAAACGGAAGTTGATTTTACAATTTGAAACTTCTCTCTTACTAAATAATATAATCAAATTAAGTACCAAGAGAAAAATTGGCTAACATTTTAATTAATAGCAATAAATGAAGCTTAAGTGTTAGGTGAAAAAAATTTTGATGTGCTGAATGATTTTCAAAAGTTAATTCAATCAAAAAAAATTCAAAGTAAATGATTTGATAAAGATAAATCAATATAACTTTATTCAAGAGTATCTCACATAAATGCTCTTAAAAATGTTATATTGAATGTAGAGTGAAGTGGTATTTATAGCAGTCAAAACATTACAATTTCTGACCAATTAGACAACCCATCTGAATGTCCACATACTGAACCGGACAGCTAAACTAGCCGTTGTACGTCAAATTTAGAACAGTTAAAAATTTGACCGTTGGAAGAACCGGACATCCGCTTGAAATTTTTTTTTTCAGATTTCTATTTCTTGATTATTTTGAAAAGTGTAGGTTTTTTAATGACGTTTTCACTTAATTTTTCTAGATAAGTGATACTTGTAAAAAAATTTAAATATCAAGTTGAAATTCTTTTGAAAAATAATTTTTACGCGAGCATTTTTATGAAATAATTTTTCTCGTGTATAAAAATTCAGCTTTTGAACTTTTAGTAATTCATAGCTAAGGATTAAAACATTTTACATTTACATATGAATCCAAAGTATCTAAGTCTAATATCTTCAAACTCGATTTGACGTGAATGCTTGATTTGTTTTTGTCTTTGATTGATTTAACGTGAATGCTCGACTTCAATCTCGATTTTCTTTGATCGTAAATTGCGAGTCTTTTGGTAGCGATCTTTTTGTCTCCAATTGATTAACTTGGCCACAATAGCTATAAGGACTTGAATTCAATTGTTAGAGATTAAAAAGTAATTTGTTTGATAATGAAAACGTGAGATCAAGCATAGGTCAACAGAGATAATATACTGTGTGAAAATCACTGATCGGGATGCACTGTTTGCACTAGGGGCTGGTTGAATATGAATACCTTCTTCTAGAAAGATGTGCAGAAGCAAGACCTCACCAGCAACGACGCTATGCTGGAAATGATGAGAAGTGAGGTCGTCAACGATGAGTTGATTGATCACCGAAATAGAGCCAGCTAAGGTTTTCTACCCCGATAGAGATAGCATTGGTAAGAACCTACCTTTCCCTAATGGACCACCAATAGAACCAGGCTGGTAATGAAATCGTTCCCAATTCTAGGCAATCACTTGTCACAGTCAAATTGAACACAATACCCACACTGGCTTACGATGATGTAATCCCTTAAACCAACATGCAGCAAATTAGATCTGGATAAAGGGTCCCCAAAGAGGAAGAGGCTGAGGGCAAGGTTGGGAACCTAGAAATAGGTCGAACAACCCTCAATATTGTACTTATCATCATTCTTACAATCATGATACAATAGACTACAGAGACATAGCCCAACACCTTATGAAGATAACACTCGAAATGACCTAAGAAATGATTGTCACTCTAGGAACATGCCCTTACATAGGCAGGATCAAAGGCCTAGACGTGAAGAGGCTAGACACCCTATTGGGAGCCATCCCTGTGGCAGAGGAGAAAGCACGATAGAGAAAGGCCTAAGGAAGGACAACGACAATGTAGAGACCCCCGACTAACATGGAAGATGCTCTTATCCACAAAATCGATATGATTTTTGGAGGATCGTACGTTGAAGGCAATACAAGGAATTCACAAAGAGAAGATAATGACTCCCAATGACCAGCTACATAGTAGATAATCGTTCCCTAAATGGCAACTACCATCCATCGCTTTTACCCAGAAAGATGCTGAGGACATTTACTTCCCTCATTGTGACGCCTTGTAGTAAATGTCGTTGTGGCTCGTAATGGGTTGAAATGGATGCTAATGGACAATGGTAGTTTCGTTAACATCCTTTTTGGTCCCACTTTTGATAAGATGATCATCAATCACGAACTAACTCCTATAACCACCCCTTTTTACAACTTCATAGGCCATAGCATCATCCCATGGGAAAAATAACTCTTGCAGTAGAAATAGGAGAGCCACCCCAGACAGCTTTAAACTTCATAGAATTCTTGGTAGTGGATAACAGGCTAGCTTACCAAGGGGTGCTAGGTAGACCCACCCTAAAAGACCTATGGGTCGTCACCTCTATTCATTACTTATGTATGAAATTTCCTACAAAGCATGTGATTGTCACAGTTAGCGTTGACCAAAGAGGAGCACATGAATGCTACCTGAGCTCGATAAAGAAGGCCGAACCCATGGATGTCAATGTGGTGCTAATGGACGCTGACATGATAGACGCCCTAGGAAGATAAAATTCTGGAAAAGACGTTGAGATGACGGATGCCCTCGAGTAAGGGGTATGCTCGATGAACTGGACCCCCTTGTGTTATTCAATCTGAGTCCCAAATAGCCCCAATATAGGAGTTATAAAGTTTTTTGGATCTTCAAGATCCCATCAAGGTATTGCATAGGAAAAAATGCCTGCCACCGGAGGCCAAAGAAAAACTCAAAGACTTCTTGTGTAGAAATCTTGACGTCTTTGAGTCGAGTCCCGAGGACATGGTAGGCATTGACCCCAAGGTCAGTTGTCACTACCTAAAAATTGATCTTACAATTGCCCTTCATAGACAGAAGAAAACAACCCTCAACCCAGAGATATATGAGGCCCCGAAGGAGGAAGTGCAAAGCTGATGAAGAATGGCTTCATCAGGGATGCTATCTACTCGAAATGGGTCTCAAACCCAATTTTAGTAAAGAAACGCAATGGTAAATGGAAGGTGTGCATCGACTTTTCCAACCTCAACCAAACTTGTCCTAAGAACATATTTCATTTTTTCAAGGATAGACCAATTTGTGGACTCCGCTGTCGGGTACGGGCTTTTGAGCTATATAGATGCTTTTGAGTTATATAGATGCATACTTAGGCTATAATCAAATCTCATACACCCGACAAATGAGGAAAACACCTCTTTCATCACTAACAATGGCATTTTTGTTACAAGATAATGCCTTTCGGGCTGAAAAATATCAGTGCCACCTATTAGAGGCTTGTTAACAGAATGTTTACCAACATCATTGGCAAAACAATGGAGGTCTACGTGAATGACATACTTGTGAAAAGCTTAAGGTAGCTGACCATGTAATGCACTTGGGTGAAATTTTCTAAATTCTACGGAGGTACAGAATGAGGTTGGACCCCCTTAAATGTACATTCAATGATGCCTTGGGTAAATTCCTAGAATACATGGTCAACCAGAGGAGCATAGAGGCTAATCCAGAAAAAAATTGAGCCCTAATTAAGATGAGGTCCCCTTAAAAATCAAAGGAGGTGCAAATTTTAACAGGGTGTGTGGCAGCTGTAAGTCGTTTTATCTCGACAACCATCGACAAATGCTTCCCTTTCTTTAAGATCTTAAAAGGGGATAAGAAGTTCCAATGGACAGAGAAGTGTGAACAGGTCTTCCAAAGACTAAAAAAATCCTAGGATAGGCCCCATTCTTCTCAAAACCTAAGTCTGGAGAGGCCATGTAACTCTATTTAGTCGTATTCGATGGAACTATTGGCGCTGTTCTCGTAAAAAAAGAAGGTGCCCTTCGATTGCATGTCTACTACGTAAGCAAGGCACTCTTGGCGGCTGAAATCGCTATCTTGATATGGAAAAGTTAGCTCTAGACTTGATCATTACATAGAAAATTGAGGCCATACTTTCAATTTACACATTACTTTTGTTAACCAACTTCTCGCTCAAGTAAGTGCTTTAGAAACTTGACGCTTCGAGAAGGTCGCTGAAATGGGCAGTTGAGTTCATCGAGTTTGATATTGTTTTCAAAATAAGAACTACCATTAAAGATGGAAGAAATAATAGAGCCCACAGAACCTCTCACGTAGAACTTGTTTGTGGATGGTTCATTGGAGAAATAGGTTCA
Organism: Fraxinus anomala; assembly: GCA_903798345.1. NCBI lineage: Eukaryota > Viridiplantae > Streptophyta > Magnoliopsida > Lamiales > Oleaceae > Fraxinus > Fraxinus anomala. The sequence continues at coordinate 12,919 of CAIGRN010143800.1, forward strand.
GGAGTGGGTGTAGTCCTAGTTAGCCTCGTGGAAAATAAGCTAAACTACGCAGTGAGGTTCAGGTTCAAGGCTACCAACAACGTATCTGAATATGATGCACTATTGATTGGTCTGAGGTTGACTAAAGAAATGCAAGTGAAGAGGTTGTTCATTAACAGTGACTCTCAGCTAATAGTTAGTTAGGTTAATGACAACTTCACAGCAAGGGACATTGACATGGCCGCGTACCTCAAACTGGTGATAGATATACTCCCATCTCTAGAAAAATTCAAGTTAGCCCAAATCTCGCGCGTTCAAAATGCCCACATCGATGCTTTGTCCAAGCTGACTAGTAACAAGGACTCAGAACTACTAACGATTGTGCCGATAGAACACATCTTAGAACCTTCCACTATTAAAGAAAAAGAGGTAATGTGGGTAGAAGGAATGCCTATATAGCTTTCCTTAAAGATCGAGTCCTTCTCGAAAACAAAGAAGAAGCCTACAAACTTCAGAGAATGGCAGCCCACTTTGTGTTCCAGGATGACGTGCTCTTCAAAAGAGGTTTTTCCTCACACCCCACTCGATATGTCGGAGGGAAGGAAGCAGCCTACATTCTCCGTGAAATTCATGAGAGAGTTTGTGGAAACCACACTAGAGGACTTGTGTTAGCACAAAAAATAATACGACAAGGTGCTATTTGCCCACAGTAAAAAGTGACGTGATCCAATTTGTGAAAAGCATGATAAGTGTCAATAGTTTTCTCTATCCAGAGACAACCTCCCAAGAACTAACAGCAATATCCAGCCTATTGTCATTTGCCAAATGGGAAATCGACCTTATAGGCCCTATACCCAAGGGTAGAGTGTAGTGCAAGATTTTTTATAATTGCCATCGATTACTTCATAAAATGGGTTGAAGTCAAATCTCTGACCAGAATTATGGAAGACATCACTTCCAGTTCTTGTGGAAGAATATTACATGCCGATTCAAAATTTCCGATTCAATTATCTCGGTTCGATAACAAAAAGTTCAGACACCTTTGTGAGGAGCTGAGATCAAGAAACATTTTTTTACAACTCATCACCCCCAGGCAAATGGTAAAGTAGAGGTCGTAAACAAAACCATCAAGTATACTTTGAAAGGAAAACTTGACGCCTCCAATGGAGCATGGGTCGATGAACCGGCACAAGTATTGTGGGCAATCCAGACTACAAGTCAGACCCCAATTGAAGAAACCGCTTTTTCAATAACTTACGGTGCTAAAGCAATGAGCTTAGTGGAAGTTGGATTATCCTCTTTTCATCTTTTGCAATTTAATGAAATATCCAACGACGAGTTGAGAATACGCGAGCTTGATTTTCTCGATGAAAGGAAAGATAAATCCTAAGTGAAATTAGCCGCATATCAAAGGAAGATGACTCGTTACTACAACGCTATAGTTAAGAAAATGTACTCCTGGATAAATGACCTGATGCTTCGGAGAGTTTTCTATCCTCCAAAGAACTAGGGGTAGGTACATTGGATCCAAACTAGGAAGGTCTGTATCGCATCAAAGAAGAACTACGACATGCATTTATTGGATAGAAGATGTGGATGGAAAAATGCAGCCTCGCTTGTGGAACATAGATCATCTTAGAATATATTACCAGTGAATGTGTTTTATGGCTAGAAGATCTTTCCCAACTCTTGTAAACATTTCGAAGTAGATCAATAAAAGTACTCTTTTTAAAAAAGATCTAAAGCACAAGTCTCCCATAACGAAACTGAACGTTATGGGAGAAGACCCTAAATGGATAAACCGTCCACTATGTATGAAAGTGTGGGCGCCTCGAAGGAGATGACTAAATTCTAAAAGGGATTACCTCATTGGTCTTTCGAGGTGTACAACACAAGACTCCCAGGACGAAACTGGACTTCATGGAAGCAGCTCTTACATGGATGATCCATCGACGATGTACAGAAGCATGGGCCTCTCGGAGGAGATGATCAAATCCCAAAAGGGATTACCTCATTAGTCTTGTGAGGCTTACAACACAATTTTTCTTAGACAAAACTAAACATTATGGGAGAAGCCCCTAAATGGATTAATCATCCACCATGTATGGAAGCGTGGGCACTTCGGAGGAGATGATCAAATCCCAAAAGAGATTACCTTATTGGTTCTGAGGCATACAATACAAACCTTCCATGACGAAACTGAATGTCATGGAAGAAGTCGCTACTTAGATGAACCATCCACCATGTATGAAAGCGTGGGCACCTCTGAAGAGATGATCAGATCCCAAAAGATATTACCTCATTGGTCCTCCAAGGTGTAAGCACAAGTCTCCCATGACGAAGTTGAACATCTGGGAAGTAGTAGAAACAATATTGAAAAATGGGTGTGAAGTTCCATGTATGCTCAAAATTAATCATGCTTGAAATATTTGAAGGATCATTCGTTTTTTAGAGGTCGTCATATTTACTTCAGTTTAACTTGCAAGTTATATTATTTGAGTTATCACCTTATAAAGGTCCCAACACTTACAAATTATATTGTTTAAGTTGAATTGTGTCTATTTTGCACATTATTAAAGTCCCAATTTAATTATCGAAAATAAGAAAATAGAGAAACATGTACTTCATTGATAAATAAATATGTACAATGGAGGGCCTTAGCCATTACATAAAAAATAAAATAAAAAATCCTAAACTATGCCGGAGGTGGCAAGGAGCTGGAAGCCTCTGTAGTAGGGGCTTCAACAGTTGTTTTTTGCTCTGAAGCTTCATTCTCGAGAGCACCCTCTTGGTGAGCTTTCGTACCTTTAGCTTCGATTGCATCATCAGCTAGGGTCTGAGACACATCTTCCAAAAACTCTATTTTCAGTTCAGAAGCATTGAGTTCTGGGTAAAGCTCTGCTACCCTGTCTACTACCTCAACATATGCAAACCTCCTCCAATAGGCGTCGAAACGTTCCGTCAAATAGAAATTGGTAACGTATTCTTTCACTTCCTCCTCACCTACCTTCTGAGTACCAAGCCTTAGCCTGCTTAGCCTCCTGCCCATAGTGCCTTATTTAGGTCTCCAGAAACCTATTTGCATCCCTGAGCCCAGCATTTTGGCCTTCTATAGAGCTTCGATCGTTAGCTTCTTCTGATTGTTTGAAGTTTCTACTTTCTCGTCAAGGAAGCTACTTCACACTGGGATTCGAGGACTTCTATCTCAGAGCTTCGATCTCAGCTAAGGCAGAATCCAACTCAGCTGCATCTTCAGTACGTTGGTCCTCAGCTCCTCAGTCTCAGCTTTTATTTTCTTCATTTATTCCTCTGTTGAGGACAATTTTTCAATCGACTCCGAGTTACGCGTCTGAACATCCTTCAGTACTTCTTGGCATTCCAAGGCAACCCCAAAGGCCTTAGCACTTTGGCTCACCAAGGTAGTTATTGATCCACTGCATCACAGGTGGAGACATAGTTCTGCCATATCTTAGTACAAAACTTGTAAAAATTTGCAACGGCTTCCTGGACCTCAGATGGTAGCATGTCCATTACTACTGGGCCAATTTTCTCATTTTACCCAGCCAAAAATCTTCCAAACTTTCCAGGGGTCCTTACAACTGGAGCCTTCTTCACAGCCTTGGAGGTCTGCTCTACCTTCTTTGTAGCCTCTTTACTGACCTCCTTAGCCTTTTGGGCCTTAGTAGGAGTTAAAGAAGATTGCATCAGCTACGGAGGTGGGGTATGTTTTACCATTGGGACATTGGTTGTTTAGAACTACCTAGAAGCAGGGCTAGTGCTATGGAATAATTTTTTTTTCTTCTGGGGCTCCTCCACCTTCCCGTTGCCCTTATCAACCTCTAGGCCCTTTCATCCTCACTTTTTTCTACATGTTCTTTGTTGATGAGTTTTAACTTTCTCCTGACATGCTTGGTACCTCCGAAGGAGAGCTTCAAAGCCCTGGAGCTCACTGTAGAAGTGGCTCTCAATATAGAAACCATGTCAGGGATTAGGTAATTCTTCCTCCCAAAGTCATTTGCAAACAATAAATACCATGTTAAAATCAATACTAAGTATTGTTTATCAACATGGGACCTCGGTATTTACCTTTTGAAGCCATCAATCCGAAGTCTAGGAGGAATTTACTTTGGTCAATTAGGTAGTCGAAGTGGCGTGAACTTTGATGACGTCTATAGATGTCTTCGATGACGTCCCACTCGATCGAAAAAGTTCGAAGAGAGTCCCTGAAACTTCAAATCAATGAGCGTCGGATAAAATTATAAGTAAATGAAAATCTCAAAAACAGAAACTCAATAGCTTCTGAATACTGGGTCGGCACAGTATGAGTAGGGATCTTATCTCCCTCAACCATATGCCACTTTTCCCTGACCCAGAACCACAACTCTTTCCACCTTTTTATGGAAGATGGAAAACCTACTACAAAATAGGCATTGGCCCCCAAGGATTCATGTAATACCACCCATTGGATTTTCTATTCCCAAGGACTCGAGGTTGGAAAAGAGTCTGGAAGACGTTGAGGGACATATCTTCGCCAAGTGAGGTCTACTTCTGAAGGAAGTATGCCCTAACCAATTAGCTCCACCCATTTGGCAATAATTGAGTGGGAGCCAACATATAGGACCTCAGCACCACCCTAAAAAATGGGTACAGAGGTAGACGCATATGTACCCTATACAAAAATTCAGTAATGGCCACACATCCCGGCCTGGATAGCAAGCACGTTCGTGGACTTCGGGTTCTAAGAGTTTTATGGAATCTAGGATTCTATATTTCTCCCTAAGTTCAACCAATTTTGCAGAAGTCATAGCAGAAGGGATTCTTGCAACCCCCCATCCTGCCTCGTAATCGATGGAAGCTTCACTTATAGCCCAAAAGCCTCCGTCCAATCTCCCATCCCGTAGCAATGGTTATCCTTCTACTATTAGCACTATACCTAGAAGCCATGGTAATTGAAAAAAGATTTAATGAAAGATGGGAAGATATAGAAATTATCTAAATCAAAAGAAGCTTTAGGAATGTGACGTCGTCAAAGAACAGAAGTGACTGGAAATGATTTATGATTGCTAGAGAAATTTGGAGATTTTCGCAAAGGTAAAAATTGATACAATGGCATAATTCTGGCTTTTATATGAAGAGGGGACGAAGCTCAGTCATTTGATCTAAATCTATTTCATCTGAAGCGTATATTTTTAACTATATCTAAGGCGTTAAATTCAAATAGTTTTCCTTATTAACGCCTTAAATTGATGTGTATATCTCACGCATGAGCCTCGACGCGTCAGACTCAAAATATAGAAGCGTGGCTATCATTGCACTTTCAATAGGTAATGACTATATGTGTATTGGATGTAAAAACGCTTCAGTTGTCTTTTTTTGAATGTACAAAAATATCAAATCATTGGTGCTATTACTAAAAGCATGCTTTATTTCGATTAAAGAGCCTTGGCAGTCATCATTTTCCTGCTTTGGCTCACCAAACAAATTTTAGCTATATCAATTAAGGAGCCTCAATAGTTCAACATTTACCTGTTTCAGTTAACGAAACAAATTTTAGCTATCTCAATTAAGAAGCATCACCAGTACATCATTTTCTTGCTTCGGCTCACCAAATAAATTTCAGCTATTTCAATTAAGGAGCCTCAGCAGTTCAGCATTTTCGTGCTTCGGTTCGCCTAACAAAATTCAGCTATCTCAATTAAGGAGCCTCCAGAGTTAAGCATTTTCCTGCTTCGATTCACCAAACAAATTTAAGCTAATTCAATTGAGGAGCCTCGGCACGTCTACATTTGCTGCTTCAGCTCACCAAACAAATTTCAGCAGTTCGACTATACATAAGGATAAGAAAATATGCAAGAATCAAATTCAACTTCGAACTCTAACTATAATATCAATATCTATACTTGGATTTGGGAGACTATTATGTTGGTCGAAAACCTAACCATGACTGGAAAACATGCTTTAAAGAAATTTCTCTCAAGACAGAAGTTCACGCATGACATTAATAATCATACATGGACTTGGGGGGACTATTATTACGCTTTGCCATTTGATGCCCCATGTGGCCGATCCACCGAAGCTCTTCTTGTCGAGGCCATTTCACCGAAATTCTTCTTTCCGAGACCATGTGGCATCCCTTGTGGAGTAGGACATTCCAAAGTCCATTTAAATCCAATCCACCGAAGCCCACTCTTATTGAAGCGGTTTCATGAGAATGGCCCTGTCGAAGCCCCTCTGCGAACCTAAATCCGAGGCCAAACGAAGCTCCTCCGTCCAAATGCTCAACTACGACAAGTAATAACCCACATTTGAAGATCCTAAATTAATGAAATCATGTTGGAATGATTGATTTGACCCTTGTAATGAGTCAAATGTGTCTTCTTGTCAACATAAGTCATAGGGTGACTGTCCGCTTTTTGGGAGCATTTAATGCACCACGGGCTAATTGGATCAAAATTGATATCTATGATGAAATATTTCGATAGATGAGGTCACGTATCCCATCATCCAATGGCTTAAGTTTTTTTTATTATTATTATTTTTAAATCCAATATTGGATTTGCCCCTACTTCCGTCCTTCCCTCTATTAAATATTTTAAAGTAGATGATCTAGACAGCCTGCCTTCAAACAAAGTATTATTTCAACACTAGCTCTATACATCATAATTTCTCTACATTAATCTATATTTACATTCAGAATGAAGATTTATTCTACTGGCTTTGGTATATAGAATTCTTCACGTGCGCTAAGGTGGCCAAGTCGCCAAAAGTGAATACGAAAGGCACTATTGAGGTTGCTCTTGCAATTTTTTTATTATGCGAACAAACAATAATAGATAACTTTTGAATTTCGGGGATCTATTTTAAAAGGTAAAACTTGTGAAGAAGAGCAGTCCATGCTCGAATATGTTATTTTACCCTTAGCATGTCATTGCAAGATGGTAACTTATTTTAGAATGCAAATCTTGAAATCTAATTACTTTCTTGAAATTTAAATGGGTTGAATTGTTATTTTGAATTTGTCTGCTATGATACCCTTTTAAGTCTCAAGTTTCATCTTAAAATGTCAATTTCATTGAGATTATTGCTCAAGCTCTTATACAATGTTACCTTTTTATGATGGAAATCTGAAATTCATTCCTCGTTTATCCTTAACAATAATGACATGGTCTAAAGAATTCAATTCCGAGGTCTCTAGTTTGTACACATCTCCTGTTTCACCTATCCCACTTGGATTTAATAGCCATTAGTGGCATCAAAAAGGTTGAACTGAATCATTCACAGAGGCTGCTGTTGCTCTGCTATAAATATGGCCTTTTCCTTTTAGGTTTTTCATTCCTCGTCCACTCTATTTATTCATAATCTTAAGAATTGGAATCGTCTGAAATTATGGCTTGTTATAGTCTCTTTTTCTCTTTGATATTGCTATTGGCTGCAGTTTGTTATGGCCAAGATGCTTTTGTCTGCTCAAGAGCAACCTATTACGGTAGCCCCGACTGCCTAGGAACTGCGAGTATGTCATATGATTTTTTTACTCCATACTGTCAAGTTCTATTTGACTCCCTTATCCAAATATTCTACTAATGAATTAGATAGTAAATATAGTAGAATACTACTTTCGTGTGAATATATCTAATTCAAATTGGTTTCTCATAATTTTACTAGCGGGAGCTTGTGGTTTTGGTGAATATGGAAAGACTGTCTACAATGGGGAAGTCACTGGAGTGTCCAGGCTTTACAGGCACGGAATTGGTTGCGGCGCTTGTTATCAAGTAAGGCATTTTATTATTTGCAAAAAATCTTCGCGCATGCTTTGTGATATCACTAGCCGGTGAAGTGATGAGGAGCTTAGTGTCGCAAAATCGTGCCTGTTAAAATTTCATGTAGCATTTACTTTTTATCATCCAATCCACCCCCTTTGCAGACTTAGGGGCCATTTGACATGACTTTTGATATTCAAAAGTTGATTTTGGACCCATTTGACGAATTTTATAAAAGTACTTCTTGTAGTTAAAAGAGTTTTAAAGGAAGTTGGTTCAATATAACTTTCTCTAAAAGTACTTCCGGACTTGGAAGTGCTTTTAAAAATTAGTTTTCAAACAAAAATTAAAGTAACTTCCTCCAATAACTCTTCTACAAAAAACAAAAGTAAAAATAAAAGTCGTACGAAACGACCCTTTATTGAAGTCGTGCCTAGTGATTATATTGTTATGCTTCTTATTGCACACCAAATTTTGCCAATTATTTAACTTATACGCAAAAAGCAAAACTAGAGAAGTTAAGTGCCACGCAAAAGCTAGGAATGGCCAAGTTCGTGACATTACATAAGGAAATTTCAGCCAATGACAGTTGAATTTAAGCCCCGGTTGATGATCATTATGAAGAGAAAATGATATTTTGAATAGTGGTTTTTTGAAGAATGTGCTGTTAAAAAGTAGGAAAAAATTTGTGTTTACGTGCTGAATATTTATTGTGTAAATGCGTGGTTGAAAATAAGTATGAAAAATAAAGAATTTTAATTTAAAAGGAGCCAAACACAGCTAAAAGAACACAAACTCTCCTCCAATATATTAACAACGGAGAAGAAAAAGGCATAAATTACTTTTTTTTAGCTTATGCTTTTTTACTCCCATAAGTTGATGGCTAGTTTTCAACGACTCAATTGATCAGGTAAGATGCAATATCCCAACACACTGCAGCGAGGAGGGAACGAAGGTAGTGGTAACGGATTATGGCGAGGGAGACAGAACAGACTTCATACTGAGTACACGTGGCTACGCAAAATTGGCTCGACCCGACATGGCAGCAGAACTATTTGCATACGGCGTAGTTGACATCGAATATAGAAGAATTCCATGTCGTTACGGTCGTAATCTTTTGCTGAAAGTCCATGAGAATAGCAAGTACCCTCTGTACTTGGCCATAGTACCATTGTACAAAGGGGGAATTTATGATATCGCTGCACTTGAAGTTTGGCAGGTATTAGTCTTATCAAAACAATTATTTTGGGAAATTTACAAAAATGTATAATTTCATGCTTGTTAATTAAAAAATGTCTAAGTTTAATAATTTTTACAAAAATGACCAAACTAAATTATCTATTATATCTTTAATGAAAAATAAAGCAAATTTTTTTTTTTTCCATTTTGTCATAAATTTCGAGAAGATGTTACATTAAAATGACATTTTCGGCATTTTAAAAATTGTTATCGATATTTGAACCTAATTTATCTTGATACTTCATTTGTTTAGAACGAGATTTCATTCCGAACATGAGAGTTTTTTATATTTTATAAAGTTCTTGACATTTAAGATGTAGTTCTCAATATTCAATACCCGTGTCAATGAGAAATATAATATTTATTGGGATTTGACATGTGTACTTTTGAAATAAGTAGAGTGGGTTATGTGTCAAAATCTTATTAGACAACAAATTTTTTAATAGGTATCACATTTTTGTTTTTAGTTTGGATTTATAAATTGTTAACAATGGTATTTTGGTCTAAATCATTATAAAATGGACGTAGAACAAATTTTGGACATTTTTACAAATGATCATGTGAAAGTGAACATTTCTTTTAATTTCCTCAATTGTTTTTATTAACAAAAGATTTACTTGTTAAAAAAGTAACTTCTAAACTTAACCAAACATACAACCTTATGTGCAATTCCATTATGATCGTGGTCATTGACAATGTTGTACCTTTTTTTTGTTAATTTCGCAAAGGAGGATTACAAGGAATGGAGGCCAATGCGCAGGGCATATGGAACAGTATTCGACATTACGAACCCACCAAGGGGGCCTCTTAGATTCAAAATTCAGGTGGCGATCGAGGCCAACGTAGATGCGGAGTGGGTAGAGTTAGCCAGTGCCATCCCCAGTGATTGGAAAGCTGGAATTGAATATGACACTGCCTTTCAGCTTAACTAATTAAGCTCCAAATTACATACTAATACATAACATCTACAATATCTATGTATCTATAGGCTCGACTACTTGGTATCTAGTGTTTATTTTAGAAGTTTGGAGAAGTGCCCCTATTAATGCTCTCCTAGAATGTTTCGTGAAGTTCTGTGTGCACTTTATTTGTAACCTAAAATAAAAAAGGACTTGTGTTTAGTAGTATTCTGGACAGACGACCAATCCATGCCCTCTCTTATCCCAAATGTTAAAGATACAAACTATGTAACAAACGCGAGAAAAAAAATGGGTTAGTTCGAGGAAACTTAGGCATCCCAAGATATTGTTGGTTGGAACCAATTAACTCCTAAGACAACTCAAAACTCGTAGAATAATTTGTTTTACACCTCTCACTTCTTGATTGAATAAAATTACAAGATAATCTAGTCCTTGTTTTGTAGAGATTAAAATCAAATTTTTAATAAATTTTGATAAAAATTAATGAAATGTATGATTGAAAAGTTAGATGTCTCATGAAATATATAGTTAAAATTAATTGTTGAGACTAACTTAGATTAAAACCTAAATTTTAATTCCCACCAAACGTAAGCTTAGTTTTATTTTGGCATCACTTCTATCGAAATATTTATTTATTCTAATTTAATTTCATGTCGCCACCTCAAATCCACGTTATATTTTCGTTTTAATTTTATTATCATCCTAAATAGTAAATAGTAGTATGATGATTACTTCATATATATCTTAAAGAAAAAACTATGAATCCCTTTAGCCGCATTAAAATGAAAAGGAATAAACAAGATAAGATGAATGTATGAAATTGATCACCCGTTTTGGAGAAAACCAAAAGGTCTCTTGTCACGTAGGACTAACGGGTAATTAAGCGAAGAAATTTAAAAGGGGTTAAATTTGCAAATAGTCACCCAATTTTATACTTAGTATCACCATAGTCACCAAATTTTATTTTATTTCACTAAAACCATCCATCTTTATATTTAGTGTCATCATAATCACCAATTTTATTTTATTTTATCATCACTGCCCAATTTCATATAACGTTTCACCATAATCATCTAATTTCATATAACATTTCACAATGATCACCCAATTTTAAAAGAGATAAAATGGTAACCTTGTGTATATATATATATATATATATAAACAAAAATAAAAGTTTTTTTATTAATTTTAAAAACCTTTATTTTAAAATAAGTTTTTATTTATTTTAAAAACTTTTTTAAATAATTTTTTATTTTATTTTATTTTTCTAATCAACTTTTTTTAAAAATAATTTTTTATTTTATTTTTCTAAGTAACTTTTTTAAAATAAGTTTTTATTTTATTTTTGTAACTGTTTTTTAAATAATTTTTTATTTTATTTTTCTTAAAATAAGTTTTTATTTAAATTTTTTTAATTTACTTTTTATATATAATATAAAGTTATCGTTTTATCCCTTTTAAAATTAGTAAAAATAGCGGAAAAAAAATTGGACGACATGATGAAATAAAATCAAATTGAATAATTATGAGATTAAGTATAAAGTTGGGTGTCATAACGAAACAAAATTAAATTGAGTAAGACAACGAGTATAAAATTGTGCATTTAACCCAATTTAAAAGCGATCATATTCTCACTCACATACACATTATTGAGACCGAGCTTTACATAAATGGGAGAAGAGAAGGAAGACAAATTCGTCTTGCTGATGAATTTCTGCAAGCCAACCCCTTCCCAGGAATCGAAATTACGAACTTGCCCATTGTCCCGTGAATCCGAGACATTCGCGGATTCGAATGCCGACTCGGTTTCATCCTCCACCGCTCCCACTTCATCTGAACCTACTGGAATCGTCATGGTTTCGCTACCTGACAGCACTAGCTCTATTGACCAAAGTACAGGCCAAGATGATGAATTGGAATTTCACACACCTCCTGAGCAGCGTTTTACCTCGTCCGAAGACCAAACCGTTGATTGTGTGGTGGGAGAGCCTACGGCCATCGATCTTGGTTGTACGGTAGGCGGCGCAGGGAAGGATGATCCGGGAGAGGGAACTTCTGGAAGTGGATTTGTTGAATTGAAGAAAAAAAGGGTTCCAGATTGGGGATTTAGCCAAAATTCTTTGGAGAAAAAACCTAGGGTTTCTGAGGACTCTGATTCGGAATGCGAGAGTGAAAATGAGTTTGTAGAGAAAAATGATCCTATTGTAATTGAGGTTTTGTCCGATTCGGAAAGGGAGGAACTTGATGAGAAAATAGAGAGAGCAAACATGGCTGTGGATTCACCCATGAAGAAAAGCATTGCTGAAATTGGTGAAGTGCTCAATGGAGGTGATAAAAATGGTGATGTGAATAAAAATCGCAAACCGGGAGAAGTTAGTGAAGCCGATGCTCTTAAGGTCTATGAAGGTGAAAAAACTCATAAAAATGGCGATGGGGAGGGACGTCCAGATAGTGCTAAGAATGCCGAGGAAATTGAGAAGTTCAAATATGTACCCTCTGCTGCTGTTGATGGGAGGAAAGGGAATGAAAGAGTTGGTAGAAATGGTGTTTCTGTCAATGGAAAGCGTGAGTTGCCACCATCGATAAAGGGGAAAGAGAAGAATGTGAGAGGCGAGGAGGTGGTGGGGAATGCAAGGACAAAGAATGGACTTCTCATGGATTTATTGGAAGTTTTGAAGGTGGAGAAGGCGGTTGTAGGAGATGCGGATAGTACATATGAGGAAGATGTGGATTTCTTGGAGACGGCCAAGAGGCGAGGTTTGACATTTCCTAAGCCTAGATGGTGGCCGCCCAATGGTTTTCAAGAATAGTTCACGGTTCTTAGAAGGTGATTTCTACGGAGGAAGGAAAATAAACTTACAAGGATCCCCTAGTAACGGCGAGCATACCGGGAAAAGTCCAACTTGAGAATCGGGCGGCTTCGTCGTTTGAATTGTTGTCTAAAGAAGTTTCCTCAGCAGTGGACCGAGCTCAAATCCCCTGGAATGGGGGTGCCCAAATCCCCTAGGTTGAATGATGCAAGGCAAGTGTAATGATGGATCTGTTTTTGATTTCCTTGGGAGATAACTTTCGGTTATGGTGTAACTAACTTCTAAAATCTGTGTACATGACTTGTAAATCAATAGTGATTGTTTTAGACTTTTAGTACTACTAATTTTGTATTAACTTTTTATTTTTGTTTTTTGCATGTATTTGCTTAATTCATTCTCAAATGGCAAAAACGAGGCATAGTAGTGCAAGAAGAAATTTTATTTTGGGCCATAACAAGTCCACAAGGGAAGTCCTTTCAACCTCTTTACTTCTCATGTTTGGTTGTGTTTAAAAGTAAATCAAACATGATTTCTAAAGTTATTTTTATTTGTTATCTAAACTTTCTTTTTAATGGTTTCAAAAGAGGAAAAAAGAAAACTTCCAATTTTATATAGGGATAATAGCAGCAGCAATGGTTCCAGATCTTTCAGATTTTTGCGCACTTTACCCTAACATTCGATTTGTACAGCGGAGGTCCCAAACCTTTAATAAATATGCGGCGGAGACCGTTAGTTTGATCGAAATAGTGCACTTTGACCAATTTAGGAGTAAAATAGGAACTTGATAATTATCATATTAAATAAAAACAAAATAAAATAAAAACAAAATAAAAAACACTTTCTCCCTCTCTTCCCCCATCTCTCTCTATTCTCCCCTCTCTCTTTCTCGCATCAAGTTTCGACACCACCACCACAGCAGTGTCGGCACCACCACCACCACAGCAAGAGCCGCGGTTTTCCCTGCGAAACCCACGTCAAGAGCACTTGGGTTCCGGCTGTTAAGAGGCGGGAGAGGCAGCAGCTTCTTGTCGAATTGCAACTTCATCAGCACGAGACAGTGGGAGGGGAAAATTCCAAAAGGCATAAAGAGAGTCCGGCACTGCTGTGGTGGAAGAGAGAGAACTGTGGTGGTGGTGCCACTGCACCTGAAAATAAATTCAAGAAACATAAAGGGTAAACCTGACGGAGGGTATGCTAGAGCTGAGGCCACTGCCAAGGGAAAGGCCTTTCTTAAGAGAAAGGGAAATCTCAACAGATCAAATCTTAAGCATCTTCACAACGGCAATGGCCGCAATACTTGCAAAGTTCCAAAGTGGGTTCTTGCTGAGCTTAGAATCGACACCTGATATATCAGAAATGGATTCCTGACCAGGGTGCACATTCGGGTCGACCTGAAGGGTAACATAATCTCCGATTCCGTCAACGGCGTAGCCTAGGAAGTCGAAACCTGGGCGAAGATTGACAACAATAGCTACGGCGAAAGACTTGACGGATGTGAAAACGGGTTCGGGTTCGACTGTGACGGCCAAAAATTTAGGAACTGCTGAGACGGAGAGGTTGAATTTGAGGGACGATTGGAGTTGGGATTTGGGAAAGAAAGTAATGGTGGGGTGTGGCTGCGTGGTGGAGTTTGTGGTCGAT